>PVIU01002436.1:127500-172854 GCA_004026605.1 Ondatra zibethicus
ACCCCCCAGGACTGTGTGGTTCTATGCATGTAGATGCCCAAAGCCGATATACGGAGCTGATGTAATGGCTTTTGCTTTTTAAGTTGTGCTAAAGTATCCCTTCATGTTCCTGGGTCAGACCTTCCTGAGGATAGCAGACCCATGACACAGCTCTCATTACAGAGCACACAGCTCAGACCCAGGCTCATCTTAGACACCACTGGGGCTGGGGTGAAGCGACCAGGGTTTCTCATTCTCAGACAGGCATTTCTTCCTTTCACCGAGTCAAAGGCAACCACTCAGTAGAGCTCACTGAGCAGAATCACAGTTAGTCTGGTCTTTGTTCTACATGGAAATCCTTCGAATTCTTTAACAGAATCGGCACGCCCTATAGCAGTTCACTCAGAATAGTTGAGCGTCCTACCCTGAAGTGGGCCATAGACTGTGAAAGTTATTCCCACGCAATTTCACAGGAGGCTGAGATCCAAGACATCAGAAGGCTCAGCCAGTTAACAGGAAATACATTGCACATTTCACATCTTTGGGGATGATGGTAATTCTCCACTCCAATGGTACCTAAACCATCAGGGGTAGCAGGCTGTGGACAAGAGGTCATCCTAGAGACCAATGCTCTCCTCTTCCATAGCCAGAGGAACACTTTCACCCCAACCCCTGGGAAATGCTGGGGGCAGGTTTACTGCAGAGGTGCAGGGCCCCTCTGAGGTGGGGCCCAGGCTCAGCCTCCCAAGGGCAGGCAGGCAGCAGGTTGGGTCAGATAACAGCAGGAGGCACAGGAAGAGTGGCTCTAATCTCTCAGGCCAGGTTGTGTGGGCATCTGGGATCTGGAAGAGAATACTATAGCCTCTGAAGCACTTGATTTGGGCCAGAGGCCCTCCCCCAGCCTCTCTTCGGCAACTGCTAGCTGCCTCAGAAGATAATGGTCCATCTCGACTCTGTCACACTGAGTTCAAAGGGAAGGCTGACTTTGGCTTTGAGTTCTGCCTAATATGATATAGGCTTTGCTTGGGTCATTGTCTTTTTGAACCAGCATTGCTAGGGTGCACATTTGAGTCTGATGTTACTTTCATGTTTTACATTCTTGTCCACTTACAAAATGTTCATTCATTCATTCATTCATTCATTCATCTATCTATCCGTTCATTCATCTATCAGTAACATGTCTCTGAATCCCTACGGTGTGCTAGGCACTGTGGTTGATATGGTGCTATAATAGTAAGCAAAACCAGATATATTTCTGCCTTGACCAAGTTTAAGATCTCTAAAAGTGACAGAAGATCAACATTACTTAGTAAGTTCAGGGTGTACACAAAGCAAAACAAAAAACGAAAAAGGCAAATCATGAGAGAGGAAAGTTCTGGAAGAGTCTGAGAAAGTCCCCAAGAAGACAGTGTGGGCCTTGTTTGCTCCCTATGCCCTGTGTTTGCTGGGGTCCAGCACAGCTCTCAGCATGTAGTAGACACCTGCTGGATGTTTGTGAACACAGGAATGAAGGCTTGTGTTGACCACGTGGTCTTTGATTGGACACTAGACTGAACGTGGTCCCTTTGGAGCTTCCTAGAATTTGTAGAGTTTTTATGTGCACAATGCTTTGATCCTCAGCGTGCCCCAAGGAGTGGAAAGGATGGGTATTAGTCAGAGAAGTAGGAAAACAATGGTGGGGAGGAAGTGGCGGAGGGACAGTTTGCTGCTTGAGTCCTTTAGCCTGAGAGAAGCCTGGTCTCTTAGCAGCCCTGAGTGAGCCCTGAGCAGGTGGGGATACAACAGCTTCACTCTATCACCCAAAGGAATGACTGGGGCTTTCTTAGGGTCCTATGACGTAAGACTTGCCTATGATTCATAGAATAAACTCTCAGATCCATGTCATTATCCCAGGAAAGGAAGTTGGCACTCTTTAATTCTTGACAAAGCTCCAAATTCAACCAATAGTTACTGTGTATGTCCTAGAGACAGGTTCCACCCTGGCATAAACAGGCTGCTACGCCAAAGTAAGGGCAATCACCTTCCGGAGATGTCTAGTTTGATAAAATTCGTAAACATGGATTCCACTTATTGAGCCTTTATTATGTGCCAGACATAATTCTGAATAATAATTCCTTATAATTATATGTGGTGTGTGCGTGGGGGGGGGTGGCAGAGATCTGTATCTGTATCTCTCCACAGTTTTGTTTCTGCAGCCGACCCTAACTACTGCATCCTCCTTACAGATAAGGAAAGGAAGGCCCCACCCCTTCTCAGGAATACATCCCAAACTCAGCCCACTACTTTACCTTCTAACCAATACCCTTGCAGCCCCCTGACCTCCCTCTATCTCTCATACCTCCTAGATCTCTGAATCTCCTTTTTTTATTTTCTTATGAAGTCCCTCGCTCTCTCATTCTGCCTCTGATTCCTGCCACTGGGTCCTCAGCTCGTTCCCTGAGTGGAAGTAGCATTGCTCGAGGGGTTCCCATGCCTGGAGAGCCCGCTGATCTCACTATTGGGTCTGTCTGAAAGTCCCCTCTCCCAGGCGTGCCAGCCACTGGAAGCTATGGGAACCGGATCCAGAGTTCTCTAGCCCCAAGGACCCCAGGCATAGAGAAGACAGAAGAGTTTCAAACCATGAGAAGAATTGAAATTAATAAATGTCTAGACAATGTCTTAAAAACAAATTTGGGGTTAAGGAGATGGCTCCATGGGTAAAGCCCTTTGGCAATACAAGCCTGATAACCTGAGTTCAGATCCCAAGGTCTCTCTATAAACCCAGGTACGGTGGCACTTGTCTGTAATCTCAGACTCCCTATTGCACAATGGGAGGTGGGCCTGAGAGAATCCCCTGGAAGCTCAGGGGCCAAGTTAGCCTGGGCTCTTCAGTGCAGGGCTACACAATGGAAGACCCTGCTTCAAATAAGGTGGAAGGCAAGGACCAGCCCTGGAGATTGTCACTTGACCTCCACAGGTACTCTGTGACATGTGCATGTCCACATGAATACACATACCTTTGTGCACACACACACAAAAAAATAGTATGAAAAACTGTGAAAAGCTCATTTACTAAGCTATTTGTCTGCAAGTTCCACCCCAGTGGAAAAAGTTCGTTTCCTGTCACTTACAAAGAAAGTTTGCGTGTGCCTGGTGGCTGCTGAGCCGCTGCGGCCAACTAAAAGAAATGTGTTTGGAACCAAGTAATTTCAAGAATAACAGTTATTACAATGCAGGCTGCTCTTCTTTGGTTTTGGTTTTTCAAGACAGGGTTTCTCTGTGTAGCTCTGACTGTCCTGGAACTCACTCTACAGACCAGGCTGACCTCGAACTCAGAGATCTGCCTGCCTCTGCCTCTGTGCATCATTACTAAGTGGGCTTTCTTCTATTGAAAAAATATATATTCCTGGCCGGGTCCTGTAACGCTCCTAGAATGCTCCCCTGCGCCCTGAGCCTTTACTGCTTTATGTCCCATCTCACTGACTTCTCCCACGCTGGCTGGCCTCGCCCATCCGCACCCACCGTTGGAGTCTGAGCCCTTTGTGGCTCATCCTGCTATGCCTTCCACATCCCTTCAATACATCCATTTGGCCCCTGCTTTCCTTGACATTTTAAGGTATTTGCAGCTCTGGGAGGTGGGTAGGAATTCAGCAGTAAGCAAGACAAACTTTTCCCACTTTTCAGAAACTCACACTAGACTGGTTCAAGCAGGAAAGTGTGCAAGGGAGTTGGGGACTGAGGGCAGGCGCTCTCTGTGGATTGTGTAGCTAGCAAAGGCCTCTCCCAGAAGTCACATTGCTGTCCAGTAAGTCTAGGAAACAACCAGACAAATATTTGGTGGGGAAGGGTCCCAGTGCAAAGGCCCTGGGGCAGGTGTGGACACAGATTAGAAGAAGGCGAAGAAGCCATCACAGCTGCAGTGACAGGTGCCAGACACTAAGGTCAAAAAGCCGTGTGGAGTGGGCCGGAAGTGAACACTTTGGTCAAGGATCAGCTCCCCTGCTCTCCAGTATGTTCCTTTAGCTGCGCAATTTGCAAGCGCTGCCACAAGGTAGGAGGCACTTGAATGGCTGACTGGCTCATTAAGCCGCAGCAGCAGCAGCAGCAGTTTGCAGAAGCATGGGGTCATTGGCTCTGCCGGCACCTCCCTACAGTGTGGATCTCTACGGGCAGGACCAGCCAGGCACAAATTGCCTCACTAAACAACACCAGCAGCCAGCTCTAGCAAAGGTCTCCCAAGCTTCATCCCAACCGCACCCCCAGTCTCTGAGGGTCCCCCTTGACTCCAGTCCTCGATTTCCTCTTGAACAGCAATCGTTCTCACTCTTGTTTGGTCCTACAACTGTGAGCTTGGCATACTGCATGTGTGACGGGGAGCTGTGGCTATCTGTGGCGTGTTTACATGTATGTAAGTGCAGCTACACATATGCCACAGCCGGCTTGCGAGGTCAGAGGAAATCTCAGGTGACAGTTTCGCCTTCACCTCGAACTGAGGCAGGCTTTCTTTAACTGTGGCAGACGGCAGGGTTGCTGGCCCAAGAGCTTCTGGGATTCTTCTGTCTCTGGTCTTGCCATGAGAGCATGGGAATATGCACTACCATGACCCACTCTGCGGGGACTCTGGGGATTTGAACTCAGGTCCTCATTCCTGTGCAGCAGGTACACTACCCACTGAGCCATCTCTGCAGTGCCCCTGAGCTTGGCATATTTTCGCCTTGACTGGTCTCACAATGGACAGGCCAAGCTTGTGATTTGGGCTCCTTTCTGATGATATTCTGACTCCTTCACTCATGATTTTTGAAAGAGCAGGAGTTAAAGTCAGAGCCCCTGGTTTGTGGGGACTGGTGGAGACTTTCCCTGTATCAAGAAAAGGTTTGGCTTGTGCTGAAGGCTTCTCAGGTGGGAGAGACTATAGCTGAACTCAGCCACGAGTATCTGCAGAGCACATCTCGGTGTGTCAGACCCACCCATGATATGGTGGATCAGTGGCTGAGACACACCCAATTCTTCCTGAAGGAATTTATATTATGGGAAAGGGAGATGATGAAGGAACAAATGATAAATGATCAAGGTATATTTTCATAGTGATAAACTCCACTAAAATGGAAGAAAGTGAGAGACCATAACTGGACAGATGAGGTTGGTATAAGAGTGGACAATACTGGGGGCTGGAGAGATGGCTTAGCAGTTAACAGCAATGGCTGCTCTTCCAGAGGTCCTGAGTTCAATTCCCAGCACCTACATGGTGGCTCACAACCATCTCTAGTGGAATCTGATGCCCTCTTCTAGCATAAAGTCGATAGAGTATTCATTTACATAAAAATAAAGAAAATGAAAAACAATTCCTTAGACCAACTGGTATGGGAACATTTGCCTCTTTCAAAAGATAGTGTCCCAGAGAAGATCTGAATCAAAACAGGATGCCAACCACAGTCAAGACTCTCTCCCTGAGTAACAGAAAGAGCAAAGATGCTGGGGCAGGAAGGGTCTGACCCCGGGTGAAGAGCAGAGCCAGTGTGTCAGGACATTGACTAAAATGACAAATGGAGAGATGGACAGGTGCCCCAAGTCCACTGTAGCAGATCTCAGGGATCAAGACAAGGGGACTGGGTCGTTTGATTAAGATAGAGCCTTCAGGATGCTGACAAGCTAGCCTTGAACTCTTGGGCTCAAGCGATCCTACTGCCTCAACCTCCAGGTAGGTGGCGCTACAGGCATGAGCTACCACACCCAGCCTAACTATTAAATGTAAGCAGGAACCCCTTGGGCTGCTTAGCAGGGAACTGATTTGCTCTGAGTTTTAAGCATTCCCGCTGTTGCTGGATGAGAAGCTGCCAGCAGCTGGACCTTACATGTATCAGTGCTTTATTGTTTACAAAGATCTTCTTTAATATTTAAATTCTGTCTATGTGCATGTGAGAGTGCCAAGGGCTCTCATGTGCATGTATGTTTGCATGCATGTGGAGGCCTGGGAACAACCAGTAAGCTCCAGGGATCCCCTCGTCCCTGCCTCTTTAGCACTAGGGTTACAAGTTTGTCCCACTGGGCAGGGCTTTTTTTCTTTTTTAAATGTGGGTTCTGGGGATTGAACTCAGGTCTTTGTGCTTGTGGGGCAGGCACTTGAGGAATGGAGCCGTCCCACAGCCTTTCCTATCGCAGTGCTAGAAAGATGAATAAAATCTTTCTTCCCGCCCTGCCCCGCCCCACCCCAGACAGGGTTTCTCTGTGTAGTTTTGGGAACTCTGTAGACAGGCTGACCTCAAACTCACAGAGATCCACCTGCCTCTGCCTCCCACCAGCTGGGATTAAAGGTGTGCGCCACCACCACCTGACCTTTTCTTCCTGTTTCACAAATGAAAGACGAGGCTCTGAGAGGTGGAGGTGACTACAGCAAGCACAACAGCCCCAAGGGGGGCTCAGGGGAAAACTCCTGATGCAGTGTCTTCTTAGGAGAGCATCTTATTGGGAAGAAATTGACAAGCAGCTCCGACTTTGGCCATCTCCTTCCTTGCTGTGGCCAGAGATAAAACCACACCTGCTTTGTTCCCTTTGGTGGGGCATCCCTTCTCTGGAATCATTCCTAACCTCTTCTCCTCTCCTCGGCTCTATGCCTTCCTCAACAGCTTCATCCAGAAGGCCACTCTCCTTTCATAGCCACCCACCAGAACGCAGCACCCACTGGAACGCAGCACCCTCCAGAACGCAGCACCCACTGGGACGCAGCATCCTCCAGAACACAGCACCCACCAGGACGCAGCACCCACCAGGATACAGCACCCTCCAGAATGCAGCACCCACTGGGATGCTTAACTGCGCCTACAGGTATGTATCCTTGTACTTCACAGCACAGCCACCCTCAACAAGAGGCCTCTCCTGCCCCGAGTTTGCTAGTAACCTTGATTGCAAGCTAACTCCTGTGATAAGCTAAGCAGATGCTTGATAGAAAACAGAAATCTCCACTCATTCTCTTGCTACTTCCCTCCTTCTTCCTATCTGCCCAATACGGGGTAATTGGTATTTTCCAAAAAGTAATTTGATTAACTCTCAGTAGGCTTTTTGAGGGAGGTACTATCATCACTTTAGATCTGAAGAAGCAGAAGCTCAAAGGCATTTACAAGGAGCAAGCGACCACGAAGTCCAGGGGTTAATCTGCAGCACTTCCTCTGTGTTGGAGTATCTGTGTTTGTTCAGCCTGGGCATTTGAACTTCAAGTGTTACAAATAGGACTCTAAAAACAACCTAGCGTTTCCCTCCACATCAGAGAAGAGCATCACGATCCCGCAGATGACTCCATGGATATGCATGCCCATCTAGCCGTCCATTTATTTGCTTGTCCACCCACGCATGCGCTCATCCTCATAGCCACTTGTCCTTGTGATTTATCCTTTTCTGTTTTGTTTGCAGTCTAGAGACCTTTGGGGTTTATTTATTTGCTGTATCTAGTAAGCCGCAAGCAAAGGCTCCCGCTGCTCGGGCCCCTGCCCATTAGCTCTCAAAGCAGGACAGGCCGGTGCCTCAGTTGAGCAGGGCTGCCTTTTCCTTCCGCTTCCCTATTTTCTGACTAAGGACATTCTTTGGACTCTCCAAGTACATCGTATGTGCACATTTATTCTTCTGACAATTGTGCCCTTAAATTTCTTGTTTACAACAATGCCAATAGCATGCCGGGTGACACTGTAGACTCTTCCAGGTTTGCCATGGTAACATTTCCAGGGCATTCCATTCCATGGATGTTTACAACCTCATCCTTCCTGTAGACTTGCATGTGTGTGGCCAAAGGAATAACTCTGTGTTCTCTGAAAGGCCAAGAGAACACACATCAGATGGCTGTCTCTTTTTGTGTTTGTCATCTTGGCAAATTGCTGGAAGATAGTGTTTCTGGCTGAAAGAGTTGTTTTGTTTTATGAACTAGGGTCTCGTGTAGCTCAGGCTGGCCCTGAAATCATGATCCTTTTATCCCCACCTCTCAAGTGCTGGGTTTATATCTGTGAGCCGCTGTCCCCAGTTGGTACCCAGAATTTTCGAGAAGAGCATAAGTGCGCCCTGCAGATGGCAGACAGGGTGGGAGAATGCAGGAGTGAGTTCTGACTTGGCTCTGCATGGCCTTCTCTTTCCTGAACCATTGCCTTTGCAATTCTGCAAGAACCAGAATGGTGGCATGCTGAAGACCAAAGCTCCTGGCTGCCTCCTCTCATCTGACTGCTCCTTTTCATCCGTGTGATCAATCTGGAACCTCCACCCAGTGTGTCACCCCAGGGAGGCAAAGTATAGTTCAGAAACTCGCACTCCGAGGTGCAACTGTTGTTCATCTGGATCAGTGGTGCTCAGTAAAGCAGAAACGACCACGGGTGCCGTGCAGTAGGGGACATCACAGGACCATACGGGTGCTTTCCTCCTGCGCACCACCATGTCCAACTCCTGAATGCCCAGTTTTGGTTTCTTCATTTGTTTAGTACGCCAAGAGGTTAGGAGTCCCTGTACCTCATCTCCTCCGTCCTCTCCCCAAAAAGCCTCATCTCTGCTAGGGAAGAGGACTTGTTATAAGTAGGATTAAAAAAAAAAGATTGGGACTTTGATAAGCTAAATCACACATTGAAAGGATACAATAATCCATGGAAGTGGGCAATACTGACAAAGATGGCATTGTTGGTCCAGTAAGAAACCTCACTCTACATTTGAACAAGAAAAAGTACAGGTAGGAAATTAAAATGCTTAGAAGGGACAGGCCGGTGAGAAGTGGGGAGAGCTATGCCAGAGGGAAATGTGAAACTCCCAGGGTTAACCCGTTGATCTGTGTGCCCAGCCACTTACCGGAGGGACGGTTATCTCTCTAAAGGTGCATATGCTGTCTGCTCAATTCCCAGACTTCAATGCTGTGGAGAAACTAGGCTTGGTGCTGGTATTCAGCCCATTCTAGCTTTTCAAGAAAGTCCAAAAAATTGGGCTTTTATTTTTATGGGTATGGGATTTTATTTTTAAATTATTGTATCTATTTGTATGTGTGTGTGTGTTTGTATGTGTGTGTTTGTGTGTATGTGTGTGTGCATACATATTCACACCATGCATGTGGAGGTGAGAGGACGTCTTGCAAGAGTTTCTCTTCTCCTTTCATCACGTGGAACCTGAGACTTGAACTCAGGTAGGCGGGCTTAGTGGCAAGTGCCTTAGCCCACTGAGCCCTCTCGCTGGCCCCTTCTTAAACACAAAATGAGGCAATAAAACATGGCATACTGGGAAGAAACAGTTATTATTATTCAGATGATGCTTCATGAGAAGGGACACCTGTAAAGGCAGCGTCACTGACTTTTCCAGCCCTCCTGTCATGGGGGAAAGCATTGTTTTGGTGGTTTGAAGGGAGAAACTGAACAGTACCATCTGGGTGACGCCTGCCCTGACAAAGGGCAGCCTGACCTAGTCTACTATTGGAAAGCCTGCCTCCAAGATTCTGTATTAAGAATGCTATTTGTCTACAGCTATAAACCGTATTCTCTAATGTCTCATTCACAGTCCCTCCCTCCACTGGCTTGTTAGTCTTATTTCTGAGTTCGTTCACAACTCAGGCAGAGAAAGGGAACTCTATTGATTGGGTCTCTCTCCAGACTCTAAAAGTCTGCTCTGGTCTCAGGTCTTGAGTTTTCTTCTTGTGGGTGTGGAGGCTCATGCCTATAATCCCAGCACTTGGGATGCAGAGGCAGGAGGATTACCCACACGTTTATAACCAGCCTGGTCTGTTTAGTAAATTCCAAGCCAACTGGGGTTATATAGTGAGTGTCTCAAGAAAATAAAAAATAGGCCCAGAAACTGTTCAGGTGGGTGAGCATATGGAATAAATGTCTTTCAAAATCAAAAGAAAAAAAAATAAAAACAAATTTCTTCCTTGTGACAACTAGTTAAATATTGGCTGTTTGGTCAGGACTTATTGTCACCTCATCATGGAGGAGGCAGTCATGCTGGGAGCCTTGCAGGTATCTAGTAATTCTCCAGGGTGGAGCCTGAAGGAATAGGGGGAAAGATCCAGGCAATGCCGGAAGAAAACAAGGAGAGAACTAAAGAGAGAGACCTCCAGGTGCCCATTAGAAGGGGACAATGAAATGAAAGGTTTGTGGTAGGAAGATCAAAGAAGATTTTATATCATGTTCTGAACATTACACACTCGGGATCACCTGTAATAAGGTTATTTTCTTTCAAGTAGTGATCTATACCTAGGCACCCTTCCTGAAGGTAACACAAAAATAATAACATCTCCCCTGGCCTCTTCCCAAGGTCAAAAAGACCAATCGGATTATCTTTAGAGAATCTAGTTAACCAAAGCCCGTTATCTGTATTATCAATAGCATGACCCAAGAAGGCAGGAATAAGTCAACCACATATTCCTGAACTTGCTTTCAAAAGACCCAGTGCACTGAAATCACAAGCCATCCTTACCTGTCACTGGGAACAGAGCTACCAAGGCCGAGAACAATGTAAGCAGCAATGTAAACCATTTTGAGACTCACTCAGCAGGCATTTATTAAGCACTGACTGTGTGCCTCTCACAGGGTCTGAGAACTGAGGATGCAAAATTAAATAAGTCTCCTGAACAAAGAGGGCTTACAGTGGTGGCAATTTCCGGCAATTCAACGCAGTGTGCTTTTGTTGTGTCTCATTTTACTGAGAGTGTATTTTTAAAGAATGTTTGGGAATTACAGCCCTACGATAAAATATGTTTTGTTTCACTTCCTTTATGACAGCAGTGACCTTCTGACCAAAAGCAAAGTTCTGGCCTTTCTAAATATCCCGCATTGGCTAGGTTTAATGGGTTTTCAAAATAAATGGATTGGATTTCTCAACCTGTCAGAATACAGAGCACAGGGGCTCTTTAGACTTGAGAGGCCTGCTCTGAGTGCAGATCCCAAGTCTACCATTTGAGCAGGAGAGCAGAGGGCCAGATTATCAGCAACCCGTTATTTCTGATGGAAACAGAGGTCATCGGAACAAAGGAGGGAGCTTGGAGGTCAGTCGAACTTCAACATGATGTTGTCTGGGCAATCAAGGCAGCTGATGCCCTGGGCTTTCTCACTCAGGAGAGAACTTGAGACAATTTTCTCTTAGATATGACCCCAAGCTTCTGATAACACTGTAGTAGCAACCCTGGGAGGGGCACCTGGAAGGAGCGGGGCCACCTGAAGAAGGTGCCAAGGTCTCGCTCGATGCACCATAGCAAGCAGGAGGATGAGCCAGGAAATGATGCAGTGGGGGATGGAGAGATAGCTCAGTGGGTAAAAGCGCTGGCTGCTCATGCATGGGGATGTGACTTTAGATCCTAACACATGTAAAAGAGCTGGGTGTGTCATGGGCTTGTAACACCACTCTGGAGAAGGGATGGACACAGGAAGATCACTGGGGCTGCTGACCACTAGCTGAGCCAGGTTCAGTCAGAAACCCTGCTTCAAGGGCATAAGTCAGAGAGCGAGAAAACAGGATACCCAACCTCCTGCACATGTGCCCATCACTGTACATATGTATGCCACACTCATACACACCCATACACCTACATGTTCACACACACGCGCGCGCGCGCAAAGTAAATAATATGAAATAATGCACTGTAGTGTCAGTGTGTGGAGATGTTCTAGCATTCACCCAGTCTGGACTGTACCCCAGCTCCATTTCTCTCTGGTCATGTGACTTTGGAGACAGCCTCAGTTCACCTATCTGTGCAAAGCGACAGATAGTAATTCCAACTGCACAGGGCTGTCAATAAGGTCACTGTAACAACCAAATAGAATTCCTCCAAAAAACTAGGCCCTCAAACCAGCCCCTCTAGACAGTCAGCTGGGTGTTTCACAGTCATTTCTGTCAGAGGTCAAGCAAGGCCTTTTGTATAATAAGAAATACCATGAGGCCTGGGGAGATTGTTTACTAGTTAAGGGCACTTCTGGAGGACTCGGGTTTGAGTCCCAACTCAGTCATTTGCACTCCAGCTCCAGGGAATGCATTGCTCTCCTCCAGCCCCTGCAGTGCCAGGCTGTGCATGATGCATAGATATGCATGTAGACAAAACATAAGATGACAATTAAATACATATGTATGCACACACATTTAAATTTTTAAAAGAAATATCAAAAAAGGTCAAAGGGAAATCATGATATTTGATAACTAGATTCTGTTGTGTGCTTTTGTGGCTGTATTATAAACCTCATTTGAGGGCTGGAGAGATGGCTCAGTGGTTAAGAGCATTGCCTGCTCTTCCAAAGGTCCTGAGTTCAATTCCCGGCAACCACATGGTGGCTCACAACCATCTGTAATGAGGTCTGGTGCCTTCTTATGGCCTGCAGGCATACATGTAGACAGAATATGGTATACAGAATAAATAAATAAATATAAAAAAATAAACCTCATTTGAAGGAAGTGTATAAAGTTGGGTTATGTGACAGCTCTGAAAAGGACCCCTCCTCACGGTGAGGACCCTTGTGTATGTAACAGGGCTTTTGCAATAATAGTGCCTGGCTCCTCTTATCTTCGCCCTGCTGTTTTACATACTGTATTTCTTTTTTAGACAGAATTTTACATATCCAAGGCTGGCCTCAAATTTGCTATGTAGCCAAGGATGACCGTGAACTTTTGATCCTCCTGCATCTACCTCCAATGTCCTGGGGTTTGAGGTGTGCACCTCCACACCTGATTGTGTGTTACTGTGGATCCAGTGTAGGGTTTCCCGCATGCTAGGCAAGCACTCTTAACAACTGAGCTACATCCCCAGCTCACGCCTCTTGACTTTTAAACACTTCATCCCAAAGCATGAGTGAAGGGAGGAAAAAAAAATCCCCCAGACTCCTTTGAAGTTCATGAAGGGACAGCAGAGTCTCAGCAAGGGCTAAGAGGAACAGACTCCATGATGCTCTGTGCCTTCCTGCCAGAGCAAGGGCTCTTGCTAATGGGTGTCTTCTGTGACTTCATGAAGTCCCAGGGTCTTCACGTAGGAATGGGTGGGCAGCCACAAACAAGAAAGAAAAGGTGGAAGACCCTCACCTGCCCAAACCATCGCTCATCCAAGACACTTTGCAGAATGGGCTTGGGGACCATGCAGCACGACACAAAAGGGGGCACAGAAGCATCCTGCTCAAACTTCAGTGTCAAGGGTGCGAGACCCCAGTGGGGTCATTCCGCTCTTCCATTCTGCTGGCTCGGGTCCTCACAGGTCATTAAATGAACATCAAGAGCATCCCAAGTGTTGGAAATTACAGGACAGAAGGATTTCCCAGCCCGGATGTGAAATAAATCACGGAATGAATACCCACAAACAAAGAAAAGCGCCTATCAGCACTCGGCCAGCAAACAACCTGGGAGCCACAATGGCGTAAAGCGGGGAGGGCTGGCGCAGCCAGTTTATGTGTTTCTGCCTGCCTGTTACTGTGAATTGTGAGCCAGGGAACGGTGTTAGGGGCATATTGAGCTGGAAGAGGGTAGTCCACAGTGTTCCCAAGTTTGTCTTCTTTTTATTCTTTATTATCCCCACCACCTTGACCTTCACCATCAACATGGCTATCGTCATCCATCACATTTATCCTCATCCCTTGCCTGGGAACCATCCCTCACAGCTTACAGAGAACTTCTTCATCTGCCATGACAATGTGATCATCACACTTAACTATCTGAAGTGGGAAAGGCAGAAGTAGCCTTGGCCACTTCCCAAACTGTAAACAAAAGCTTAGAGACAGCAAATGGCAAGGCTTAAGCCGTGCACAAAGCCAGCTTTCACGTACAACATTAAAACTTTGCTCTGAGACTATTAGAACGTTTAACAACTGGTGAGGCATGGGACATGCCAGTCAGGACAAGCATGGTCATACTCACCATTCTGGTTCTTGTACCTGAATGTCTCCTGGATTCGATGTTTGAAAGTGTGTCACTACACTCTGAAATGGTATGTCTCTTAGCCTATGCTTTTGGGCTGTTTCCCCTAAGTTCATCTGTTCCCAAAGAAGGCAAGCTGAAGCACATAAGCAAAGCTGAGGCTGGAAACAAAGGCACAGTGTCCTCCCTTGATGATCTTCAGAGCAGTGGGGGGGGGGGCAAAGTGGGAGACGAGGGGCTCCGACGGGGGTCTGTGGGAGAACAAAATCATCCCCTCCAGAGGCTGAGCCCAACGACCTTAAGGATGTTCTGAAGCGAGCACAGAACATCTGAAAGTTTTTCTGAAAGAGAAAGCCAGGAATCGGGAGCTGGACAGAAATGGGCCAGGATGTGGGTGCAGGTTGGGAATGGACTACAAACCCAGTCCCCACTGGGGATGCAGTCTGCTCCTGCTCCCCTGGGCAAGTGGGCTATTAGCCTGGCTTAGACAAGCAGAGGACAGCTGGCACCCAGGACTTTCTCAAAGCTAACAGAGAGCAGGCACGCTACAAGCTCAGAGACAGCTAGAAGATATTCAGCTTCTCACGTTCCAGAACCCACATCCCCGCATCCCATTAACGCCACTCATTCTATTTTTAGGCTTAGTTTTTATCAGCTCTTCTTAGGGACTAATCATTGAAAAGAATCTTTTTCATTTCAAGAGTAACGTATATTTGCAATGAAAAAAATGAGTATAGATATGTCATAAAAGTAAAATATTATCCAAATCACCCATAATTTTCCACCTCGAAGCAGCTCAGCTTACCCAGTTTATAGCCACCCTTTGAAACTGTCCTAGGCGTGACATTACCATAGCAGTGACAGTCCACAAAATTTCCAGTATGCTATAGCTAATGGTTTCTCCTGGAAATTCTGGGTCATTATCTCCTTGTTGACAATACAGACTTAATACAAGGTATCTGAAAATATTTTATTACATGACTATCTTCTAAATACCATAAAATCAGAGGTAGGTCATATTTATTAGAAATATCCAGACAGGGCTCAGAAACAAATCGCTTGTACCTGAGCAGAGTCCTGTGTTTTCAACGTAGCCATGTAAAACTCAGAGCCCAGGGGAACCATACATCACCACTACATAAACAGTAATAACAATTCTTGATTTATGTCTTCGTGTTTTCTGCCTTGTTCTTGTGGGGAAGTTGGTAAGAGCTGATTAGCTGATACCTACTTTTCTTTCTTTCCCTCTTTCTATTGAAGATGGAAGATAGGAGAAAATATTACCACAATGAAAGAAGGAGAAACCCCAAAGGAAAAATCTTTTTTAAAAAACAAAAACCAAAAAAAACCTGAGAGCTTGTCAGCGTGATGCACAGCTCTGAAGGTTAGAGCAAAGCAAAACAAATGTGTGAGTTATTTCTCGGATCAAAAGTTTCAGTCATCTTTGGGGCTTGCTTCTTAGATATTTGGATAGCTGTAAATGGTGAGCAAGCTGGCAAGCTGGGGGAGGGGGAGAATGTTTCAAAATGAGATGCTTTGGGGTGAGCCGGTCTTCTGCTGTGTTTCTAACCGAGGTCTTCATCAAAAGAATTCCTATCAGTGTGAAGGAGGGACCTTAACACTGAGATGAAGGTGTGTTTCCTAGGATGGTAATCCTACCAAACTGATAGCGGACAGAAATGTGTGCAGAGATGCATCAGTAAGCCAAGGGCCTCAGCTTCTCCACCTGTAAGGAATTATTCTGCAGCCTTTTAGTTTAGAGGATGGGCAATGAGCATGCATGAGTGCAGGTGCTCACAGAGTCCAGGCAAGGACACCAGATCTCCTGGGACCGGAGCTGCAATAGTTGTGAGCCACCTGATGTAGGTGCTGGGAACTGAACGCGTGTCCTCTGGAAGAGCAAGTGCTCTTAACTGGTTAACCATCTCTCCAGCCCATTTCTACACACACAAACACACACACACACACACACACACACACACACACACACACAACTGCTTAACTAATTAAATTTGTCATAGCATATGGCTGCAGCAATTTCTGAATTTATCGATTTGTAATTTATGACGTTTTAAAGCCTGTCGGAGTCTCAGTGAACCTTTTTAAAGTGCCAATGATGAGCTTTCTTGTGTTTATGGAGATTTGCTTGCCCAGAAATAAGCCAATAATTCCCTGAGTTAAAAAAGAAATTTGGTTCTTAGAGTAAGCTTCTTTAGTTAAGAGAAAGGTCTTACTTGTTTGAAAACATGGTGAGCTTCTATTGAGAAAGTTTAAGAAAAAAAAATTATGTGAGCTAAGAACTTGAATTCCAATGTGTGTGTGTGAAAGAGAGAGAAAGAGAGGCAGACAGAGAGACATAGACAGAGACATAGACAGACAGACAGATCTGTACATGTAGCTGTAAGGAGACAGAGGGAGGCAGTCAATTCTCTCCTTCCATCATGTAGTTCCCAGAGATCAAATTCAGGTTGACAGGTTTGGTAGCAGGTGCCTTTACCTGCTGAGCTAACTTGCCAGGCTTCAACATGAATTTTTATAGAAAAAGCAGTAAGAAAAGGAATGAAAAGAAAGAAGACATTAAAAAGCCAGAATGAATATTCTGTCCTATGAAAATAAGCAATGAAGAAAATCTAGGCAAAGAGTGATGTCAAAGGGAGGCTAGAGGACAAAATAAATAGCAAAAAGTGGGAAATGATGCTGGGTACAAAAGAACCTTTTGTCATGGTCACTGAAACAAAGAAATATAGGGGCTAGAGAAATGATTCTGATGCTATAAGTTCTTCCAGAGGTCTTAGGTTTGATTCCCAGCACATGGTGGCTCACAACCTCCTGTAACTCCAGTTCCAGTGGATCTGTCGCGCTCTTCTGGCCTTCATGGGCACTGCATACATATAATGCACAGACATCAGGGAAAGGGCTGTAGGTCGGGTAGCTGGCAAAGATCCCACAAAAAAAAGAATGCCTAAACCTGAAGAACGAGAGTAGCCACCAAGCACTCTGTGTTTGGAGTTTGAGGGGCTGTTGTGCAGAGCACTGAGGAAGGAAGGGGTCCCCATGGCCCACACTGTTAGAAAGCAGCCATGTCTACAAGGGAAGAGGAGAGAAGGATGGATTTTGTTCTAAGAGCAACAGCAAGCAGAAAAAAAAAAATTAAACAAGAGTGTCATAGACTGTGTTTTGAAAGATTGCTTTGGCTGTACCTCATGACAAATATAACAGTTTATTCAAGATGGGTTATACACCTAAATGTAAAAGCTAAAACTATTAGGCACTCAGAAGAAAATAAAGAAATTGATCTTTACAATCTTGGTTTAGGCAATGGTTTATCAAGTATGACCCCTGAATAAGGATGAAAAGAAAAAGACAGATTTGGGTTTTCAAAATTAAAGAGTTTATGTTTCAGAGTGTACCACTGTGATGATGATCAACCTTCATTATCAATTGGATGGGAACTGGATATGGAATCGCCTAGGAGACATACCTCCAGATATACCTGAGGGAGTTTCCAGAGAGGTTTCACTGCTGATGGAAAAACATCCCAGAACATGGGCAGCACTAGGCTGGTTCCCCAGACGGGACAAGAGGAGGAAGTGAGCCGGGCAGAAGCACCCAGCCTCTCTGCTTCCTGAGTGCAGCTGCAATGCCACCACCCACCTCCTGCTCCATCCCCACTACAATGGACTGTATCCCACCCACCTCCTGCTCCATCCCCACTACAATAGACTGTATCCCACCCACCTCCTGCTCCTATCCCCACTACAATAGACTATCCCACCCACCTCCTGCTCCATCCCCACTACAATAGACTGTATCCCACCCACCTCCTGCTCCTATCTCCACTACAATAGACTGTATCCTACCCACCTCCTGCTCCTATCTCCACTACAATAGACTATCCCACCCACTTCCTGCTCCATCCCCACTACAATGGACTGTATCCCACCCACCTCCTGCTCCTATCTCCACTACAATGGACTGTATCCCACCCACCTCCTGCTCCTATCCCCACTACAATAGACTGTATCCTACCCACCTCCTGTTCCATCCCCACTACAATAATCGACTGTACCCTCACAGAGCCAGAATAAGCCCTTCTCCTGTAAGGGTTGGTTTGGGTTTTTGTTTTCATGGCAACAAGAAAAGGAACTAATAAAATCATAGAGCAGGTAAAACTAGAATCCACAGAATGAGAGATGATATCTGCAAATCAAGTATCAGATAAGGGACTTGTGCCCAAGATAAATAAAGTCTCAAATATTCAGACCATCCTCATTTTAAATTGAGCAAAGGGTATAAGATACACAAATAGCCCGCAGCACACTAGAAGACGCCTGTGTCACTAATCACTGGGGAATTCAAGTCAAACCACAATGGGACACAACTACACCCACCAGCATAGCCGCTTTAGAAAAGACAGATAGAACCTAGTGTTGTCAAGGATATGGAGAAGTTGGCGGGTTGTAAAATGGTGTGGTCACCTTGAATAATAACTTGGCTGTGGTGATATTTTGTTTGTGCTCTAACAAATAAAACTTGCCTGAAGATCAGAGTGCAGAGCTAAGCCACCAGATAGCCATAAAGGACAGGCAGTGGTGGCGCACACCTTTAATCCCAGCATTCAGGGGACAGAGGCAGACGGATCTCTGTAAATTCAAGGCCACCCTGGGCTACACAAGACCAAATCTGTTTAAAAGAGAAGCAGAGCTCACACAAAGTTGATCCCAGCACTTGGGATCACGTGCCTTTGATCTCAGCTCTAGGGGGGTGGAGGCAGGACTGGTATGACTGGGTAGAGAGAGGAATATAAGGCAGGAGGAGAGAGGAGCTCAGAGGCAGTCTGAGGATTCAGTCTGAGATGCAGTCTGAGGATTCGTAGAGACAGGATCGCCCCTTTGGTCTGAGCACTGGTAGAGGTAAGAACTGATTTGCTTCTCTGATCCTTCAGTTTTTGCCCCTATAGCTAACTCCAGGTTTTTATTATTAAGAACAATTAAAATTTGTGCTACACTTGGCAACTCTTCAAAAATATTAAACATAGCTGGGCATGGTAGCACACACATATTTTCTGCTGTGGCCAGAGATTCACAAGTTTAAGACCAAACTGGGCAACAGAGCAAGACCCTGTCTGGAAAATAAATAGATGCATATTCATATAAAAAGCACACGCTTTCACAGGACCCAGCGATACCACTCCTGAGGATACAAGCAGTATGCACAGGAAGCATATACACCAACCAAATGTGCAGAAACTTAAAAAAGAGTAAACATTTTGTAAAAGCTTATGTCTGCAAGTCAATGTGTGGATAAAAGAAAATGTATACAAATTAGTATATGAACATGAAAATAAATGCTGGTTTATTCTAGAGTGTGAACAACTTTTACTATTTGAGAAAATCACTTAATTTTACTGACCTCACAAGTTAAAAAAAATCACACAGCTAGAGTAAGTTATAACACAGGCAAACCTTGAGAAATAGTATGCCAAGCGAAAGCAGTAACCTCACAAGACCTCGTGGGCTTATTCCAGTGTCATGAAATACTTAGAATAACTAAATCCACAGAGACAAAAAGAAGACTCCTGGTTGCCAGTGGCTGGGAGGCAAGAAGCAATAGGGAACAACTGTCATGTGCGTGCCTTCGCCTGGGTGAGATTAAAACACTGTGAAAGGAAAAGTGAGCCAGTTACTGCAACTCACACACAACCCCAGCACTCCAGGACTCAGGCAGAAGGATTACCATGGATCAAAGTCACCTGTGCTACACAGCGAGCCCTTGTCTCAACAAACACACAGACACACACACACACACACACTCTATGATTTTCCTGTAATGTAGGGAATACGTACTAAAAAGCACTGACTTGGGCTGGAGAGACGGCTCAGCAGTTAAGAGCATTGGCTGTTCTTCCAGAGGACCCGGGTTCAATTCATAGGACCCACATGGCAGCTCACAACTGTCTGTAATGCCAGGTCCAGGGGATCTGACACCCTCACACAGACATACATACATGCAGGCAAAACATCAGTGCACATACAATAAAAAATAGATTAACTTTAAAAAAGCACTGACTTATGAATAGCTATATTTTATATTATAGCTCAATAAACAACCAACCACAAGAACAAAAATCACTTGACAACTTTACAGAGAAAGTGGAAAAAGATACTGAAGGGACGAAAGTAGCCAAGTGACCAGTTTAAAAACGGCTGCAATGTTTTGGAACCGTCACGTATATCCTGTGCCATTAGATGGTGGATCTGTTTGTTGTTGTTGTTGTTGTTTTAAAGGGGATTATAGTCAAAAGACTGCATGAATCTCAGAAGAGACTTTGAACTTTGGGACTGTTACTGACTATGGGGACGTTTGGAGTTGGACTAAATGCATTTTGCATTATGATATTTTTACAAGGTTATGGGGGCCAGGGAGTGGCATGTATTTGAATGTAATTGGCCTGCATAATCTCATAGGGAGTGGCACTGTTAGGAGGTGTGACTTTGTTGGAGTGGGTGTGGCCTTGTTGGGGGAAGTGTGTCGCTGTGTGGCTGGCCTTGAGATGTCCTCAGAGTCTCATCTCAGTTGACTTCCTGTTGCCTGGAAGATGTAGGACTCTCAGCTCCTTCTCCAGCGCCATGTCTGCCTGCATGATGATAATGGACTGAAACTCTGAAACTGTAATGAGCCACTGTAATTAAATGTTTTCATTTATAAGAAAAAAATTAAATAAAAGCTGCTGCAAGCTGGGCGTGGCAGTGCATACCTTTAATGCCAACAGAGGCAGGAGGATCTCTGGGACTTAAAGATCAGTCTAATCTATATAGCAAGTTCCAGACCAGTCAGGGACATAGTTAGTCTCTGGAGAAGGAGAGAGGAGGAAGGAAGAATGAGAGAGAGAGAGAGAGAGAGAGAGAAAGAGAGAGACCCTGTTATGCTCAAGATCACATGGAAAGTCTACCTTATGCAATTTCCGTTACCCTTGAACTGAAGTTCAAATTATCTTGGCTCTGGCGCAACTTATGTTTTTAAGAAGTGCTTAGCATTTTAAGAAGTGCTCCTGGATAGTAAAGAATTACAGATTCACAATAGGACAGATTCAGACATGAAAGACCTCTAAATGGGTCACACTGTTGAATAAAGGTACATAGTAGGCTTAAAAGAGAAAAGAAATAAAGAGTATAGAGAGATGCTTTTTTAAAAAATGGGTAAAGTCTTTAAAGAGACAGAGTACAGAGAGTTATAGATTAAAAAAAGAATAAAGAAAAATAAGCCATGTAAAAATGGAAGATTCACAGAATGTCTGGATTGTGTATTTTATTGTGTTTTCTTTGAATTTTTTGACTGTGAAGGAGCTGACTGCAGAGGGACATTTCATTGTGTGGGCTGCCAAGCTAGACCAGCACGGATATTGTTGTAGGGGGTATAGTGACTTCAAAATTTGGGTCTAGGGATGTGATACTTTGGAGAAGACATTCTTCTTTTGTTTTCACAGAAGATGAGAACCTGTGGATGGCCTCCAGGCAAGTATGGTTTGATAGACCACGCCCTCCTGAAAGGTCACCGTGAACACCTTCAGAAAATTACTTCACTGACTGCCGAATGAGATGAGCCTGGAACGCAGGATGCACCGTGAAAGACCGGATTGACAGCGCCCCCATACAGCAGGAAGTTTGGAGAGAGAAAACTGCATCCATATTTCCAAATATTGTTTGTGAATAGAGGCTAGATATAATGGGCCAGGCAGTGTTTAAATGAATACAGTTTCTGTGTAATTATTTCAGGTATAAGCTAGCCAGGCGCCGGGAACGCGGCGGGAGCCGGGCGGCCGGGACCGAAAGCAGGCCCGCCCTCTCATTACTACAATGATATGCTAAGCCTGCCACCACTGTGCCTAGTTAGCTTCTGCACGTCCTCTCCAACACTCCAGTCCGGGGCAAGGCAGCCTGTAAAACGTCTTTATGGCATCCTGAACAGCAACCGTCAACAGAGGAGAATTAAAGCGTGGTCAACTGACCAACCAGGGTAGAGGAAAGAAAAAAAATCATAAGAAATATGAGATTAAAAAGAAATCTGGCCTTAGAATCCCCTCAAAATAGTACACTATGGGGCCTGCAAGATGTCTTGTGCTTGCTGCCAAACCTAACAACATGGGTCCAATCCCTTAGGCCTACATGGTATCACAGGAATCATCATTAGCACAGAAGATGTTGATACCAAGTGCTAGTCCACTTAGCTGTCAAAATAATGTCTTTAAGCAGGTGCTATCGTGTCCCCCACTTTACAGGCTTGGAAACAGGGGTACAAACAATTAAAATCAATGGCAGAGCCAAGCTTCAAATCTAGGCTCCACCCTGTGCCCCCAGCCAGGAGGATCTATGGTCCTTGGTGGGAGCTGAACTATGGTTTTCACTCGGAGCTAACACATACTTTTGAGAAATCTGACTCCTTGGCTAGTAGAAAATGGTTGTTCACTTGTTTAGCAAATATTTAAGGATCTTCTGTGTGCTCAGCACCATTCTGGACCCAAAGCTAGCATAACACAGATGCTCAGTCTCTCCATTGACAACGGAACCCCTTCTCCTTCATTCTCACCTCTGTTTTAGGAGATAAGAAAGTTAATGCCACCCAAAGTAATTAATTTCCTTCTTGGATATGTCTTTGATCCTTTTTGTTCAAGAGATAGGCCTCCTTGAGGCTTCTGGCTGAAGAGGTACAGCCGTGTGTGTGACTCCATAGAGTGACAGCCTTTCTTAATATCTCACTCCAGTCTCCTCCCCTTGGTCATTACATCACTTCATCCCTCACCTCGTCTCTGCCAACAACAAACCTCCATTCACTCACGTCCTCGGCCACCTAAGCTTTACCAGGTAGCAGGTACATTGCTGGTCCCGTGAATAAAGAAATGAAGTCAATAAATCCTTCCCTCAAGAAGTGTGTGGTTCTGGGACTGGAGAGATGCCTCAGCAGTTAAGAGTGTGTGATTGCAGAAGTCCCAAGTACTAGCATCTAGGTCAGGTGACTCACAACTACCCATAGTTCCAGCTCCAGGGAGATCCGACATCTCTGGTCTCTGTGAATGCCATCACTCACATAATTAAAAATAATGACTTCTCTGTTGTTGTTTTGTTTGTTTGTTTGCTTACAAAGAAGTGTGGTTCACTAGGGAAAGGTAACATTTAAAAAAGAGTGTCCAGTCCACATGTTTCTAGGTGACCATGCTGTAATAGAACATTGGTTCTCAAGTCCCTCAGTGTCATGGCTTCAGAATCATTCAGTTTTGGTTCTGTCAATTTTGCATAATGTCCACCAGGCATAGGAAGATAAGAGACATTAAGAAGCCTGTACCACCCAAGCTGTGGTTCTAACGACTTTAGCTCAGGACTGTAATAAGTTATAGTCCACCCTGTAGCTGTGTGTTCTACAACCTTGGTTCCAGCCCACCACAGATCAAAAATATTTGGAAAAAAATGACAGTGCGAGAAACCAAGGGAGTGGAGTGTGTGTAGCAGGGATGAGCTATCGTGTTCCTCCCTAGCACCACATGGACCATGTGTGGTGGCACAGTCCTCTGATCCCAGCACTGGTGGGGAGAGGAAAGAAGATGAGGAGTTCAACATGATCTTCACCTACATGTTTAGCATGAAGCCAGCCTCAGACATATGAAACTTTGTTTAAAAATAAATTATATATTATATATTTAATATATAATATATAATTTGTATATAATTTGTTTATTTATATATATATAAAATATATATGTATATATATTTGCACACGCCTTTAGTTCCAGCACTCAGGAGGCATAGGCAGGCAATTCTCTGTGAGTCTGAGGCCAGCCTGGTCTACAGGACAGCCAAGGCTGTTACACAGTGAAATCTTGTCTTGAAATAACAAACAAACAAACAACAAAAATACACGCGCACACACACATCCAGCTGGGCAGTGGCAGCGCACACCTTTAATCTCAGCAATAGGAGGCAGAGGCAGGCAGATCTCTGAGTGCGAGGTCAGCCTGGTCTGTAGAGCGAGGTCAGCCTGGTCTGTAGAGCGAGGTCAGCCTGGTCTGTAGAGCGAGGTCAGCCTGGTCTGTAGAGCGAGTTCCAGGACAGCCAGGGCTCCACAGAGAAACCCAGGTCTCAAAAAGCAAGCAACAACAATGACAAAATGACAGCAAAACAAAATACAAATGAATAGTGAGAAATTTAAAAACACAGAAGAACCCCCCATTATCTACAGTTGCGTTCTGCAGTAGAGGTGGTTTAAGGTGCAAGTATGCAGAGGCATGCATCTATTATGCAGAAACGCTGCACCTCTTTATGTGAAGACCTGCAGGCCCAGGGATTTTGATACATTCAGCAAGCACTAGAACCAACCACCCATGGAAACAAAAGAACAACTATAATTCATTTAGCAGGTGGTTAACAAAGAAAGAAACCCTGGTGTTCATTTGACAAACTTCTATCAGGCCCATCTAAAGAAATGAAAATTAGGACCTGCATGATGGCCCAGTGGGTAAAGGCACATGTCACCAAGGCTGAGAGCAGAGTCCAACATGGTAGGAGACAACCCCCCCAAGATGTCTTCTAGCCTCCACACGTGTGCTGCAGCACATGCATGCACATGCCTGCACGGGAGTACATGTGCACATGTGCGGGCGCACATGCATACACATACAGGTACACACACACATACATGCATGCACATACCTACACGGGAGTACATGTGCACATGTGCGGGCGCACATGCATACATATACATGCACACACACACAAACACACACACATGCATGCACATACCTGTACGGGAGTACAAGTGCACATGCACACACATACACACACACACACACACACACATCTGGAATGTTGCTGGCCCCATAATTAAGGTAAAGGCTAGCAGTATTTTTTCTTGGCTTACTGATTTACCAAAAACCTGCCTGTCTGGACACTCAGCACGTGGGGATGTGCATTTGCAGACCTGTGTGTGTTCCCATGCCTCCCATACCTTGTCCACCACTGTGGCTCCTTGCCTTTAGGCTCTTGACCCAGGCTTTGAGATCTCAGGAGGTTGACAAACCCGCATCGCCACCTGGAGGACAGCATGAGAACCAGGGTGAGAAAATGATTTCAGGGCTCCAGATAAACTAACTCAGCTGTTAGTGCCGTTGGGCTGTGCTAACGAGGCCAAGTTCACAGGCTCATCCCCAGAGGGACCAATTAGCTTAGCAGTGAGAGACACTCTTTGGAGCACAGCCTTGGTCTTTACCCTTGGCCCCCAAGCCACATTGGTGTGGCTGTATGAATCAGGAAGTGGCTTAATCAAATCTAAGCTTATTTTTCATAATTTCTTATAAGCCCAGTTGTAAAGTAGTGTGGAAATAACGCACATGGCGGAGACCTGTCCCCTATTGCTAAGAGCCGTGAGCCTGCAACAGTGTTTGCTCAAATGAGCCAGAGACACTAGTAGGAGCCATGAGGATAAATGGTTCCACAGAGTCAAATTAGCTCAGAAAACATTGATCTAATCAAAGTAAGAGGAATCGTTACAGGGAAGCCCCCCCATCTGCATGCTAATAAGGGCTGTTAATTCTCTACGCCATTCTGTGCGAAGCTTCCCAAGTGGAGACAGCGACTGGCAACCCTCCTCCCACTCCACCCTCCCATTTAAAACAAGAGAGAGAAAGAAATGATTTGGAGTAATTTTAAGAAATGAATCATCTGGCCCAGGGTGCGGCCACTTCTACAAAAATACTCATTTTAAGAGACAGCTTGTCCCCAGGGGAGGGCCACAGTCTATTGCCGAGATTAACTTTTTAAACATAGATTACAATATAGTGTCCTATTTATAAAAGATAGGACACATGAGAAGGAGAAAAGCCATATAAAAAGGAAAGAAGTATCCGTGACATTCACCTGTTGGTGCGCCCGTTGTGTCTCTGTGGTCTATGTGGATCAGACTTTCCATAGTGAGCACATATGCAAACTTTAAAATAATAGGGCTGGAGAGATGGCTCAGCCTCTTGCAGAGGCGCAGGTTCAATTCCCAGTGCCCACATGACAACTCACAACTGTCTGTAACTCCAGTTCAGGGGAACCCACCACCCTCCTCTGGCCTCGGAGAGCTTCAGGGATGCATGTGCAGAAACAAACATCTGTACACATAAAATAAAAATAAATTGTGAGGCATGATGACATACACTTTTAATTTCAGAACTTGGAGGGGAGCAGAGGCAGGCTGATCTCTGTCTCTGAGTTTGAGGCCAGCCTGGTCTATATAACAAGTCACAGGACATTCAGGGCTACAAAATGAGACCCTGTCTCAAAAACAAAATAATAACAATAATAAAGAGCACTTGTTGCTTTTGCAGAGGACCTGGGTTCGGTTCCCAGCACACACATGGTGGCTCACAATCATTAGTAACACCAGTTTCAGATCTGATGCTCTTTTCTGCCCTCTCTTGGCACTGAACACTCATGTGGTATACATACAAACATACATGCAGGCAAAATACTCAAACACATAAAATAAGTAGATGTTTAAAATGAAACCAAAGGACACACGTTGTAGGAGACCATACTATATTCATAAGATTATTATAAAATTGTAGTCGGTACCAACACTTAGGGAGGTAACTGTCTGGTCTATGAATCACCTAAATTATCTCATTTAAATGACACATAAATCAAATGGGGTAAGGTAGTGCTTTTGTCCCAATTTAAATTTGAATAAACAGAAAAATAAACCACATAGAGTCAGAATTTGAATACATCCCTTCTTGCCACCTACCCCATCAACAATACTCTCTCACACCACCACCACCACCACCACCACCACCACCACCACCACCACCACCACCACCACCACCACCGAGAGAGAAATAAACCCCAGGGAGAGAGAAATAAACAATAAAAAGATGACCTCTTTGGAGGCCACTCAGTGTCACTTAGCAAATGCTCAGCTTGTCTTGTTGCTGTGACAGACGCCTGACAAAAGCAGCTTTAAAGGAGAAAGGCTTTTATTTGGCTCCCAGCTTAAGGGGCACAATCTATGACAGCAGGGACCTCACGACACCAAGAGCTGGAGGGGGCTGGCCACATTGTGTCTGAGATCAAGACGCAGAGAGAGATGAACGCTGTGCCCAGCTTACCGTCTCCTTAGTCAGTCCAGGACCCCGGCTCATGGCATGGTGCCACCCACACTTAGGATGGGTCTTTCCCTGCCAGTCACCCTAGTCTAGATAGTCTCTCACAGATACCCAGAGACCACCTTAATCTCCATAGTCCCTCACAATCAGGACCAGAGGTTTATTGTGTCAGTGTTTCTAGACCCTGTCATGTTGACAATCCATGTTAAACTATCACACGTGCTAAGAATTACTCGGCATGTTACATACATGAATCCAAGCTGATAACAGCGGGCCCTCCTGGTCTTTTAAGACCTGCCTTCTGCAGTATGTAGTGCTTGGACCGCCTCTCCTTTGCCCTCCCTCGATGACCACTGTTATTTCCTTCTCCCACTAGGTTGGACAGAGAATTCTGCGCTTTCCTTACTCTCTACCTGTATTCAGCCCCATTCCCTACCTGCTGTAGCCAAACACCACTACTGTGCTCTGCTAAGCAACAGCCCTTGGACCTAAGCACATAGGAGGCGGAAGAGTTTTCTGTACTAATACCAAGCATCCCTCCCTCCCTTAACTTGTCACTTTGGTTTGGAATACTATTTTACTTTCCGTTCCATACACTTTATTCCCACAAGCTCCTTCATTAATTCTATTAGACAGATGAGAAAACCAGTGTCGCCGGGTGTGGTGGCTCACACACAGATAGGTAGATCTATCTCTGTGAGTCAGAACCCAGCCTGGTCTATATAGTGAGCTGTAAGCCAGCCAGGGGTTATATAGTGAGATCTGCCTAAAAATAATAGCAATTAAGAAAGAAGGAAAGAAAAAGATGAGAAAAGAGAAAAAAAATTTAAAAAGAAAAGACAGAAAGAAGGAGGAAGGAGGGGTGGAGGGAGGGAAGGAGGAAGCGAAGGAGGAAAAAGCAAAGAAGGGAGAGAAGGAGGGAAGGAAGGAGAGAAGGAGGGAGAAAAGAATGGAGGGAGAGAGGGAGGAAGGAAGGAAGAAAGGAAGGAAATCACTGCTTCATCTATTTGTCCCTCTGACAGCAAAAGTTCCCTTAATGGAAAATTCCTCTTGTTTCTCTGATCTCTCACCCCCATTTCTGTTTCCTCTTTAGGAGTTGAGCAATTATTCAAACTGGGAAATGACTTCATTATGCTTAGTTATCTAATGACAGATCTTTTTCTCTGGCCTCCTGTATGAGGAGGGAGGCCGCTAGGCCCTTTGCCTCACTGCACCAACCCTTCCCCTGATTCGAGCTCCGCAAAGTCAAGCGGATTTTCTGTCTCTTCACTGCCTTCTAGGTGAGCTCGCCGCTGACTTTCTCTACCAGCTGGGTCTTTAAGAATAGCCAGGCTCAGGGCAGAAGGCAGCACAAAGCAATCTTAGACAATGTGTTCTTCATTACAACTGAAAAATGCCACCAGCACCTTTGACCAAACGTTAATACTGCGTGACTTTGACATCTTGAGATGGAGCTGGAGTTTGAGGAATGGACTGAGGGTTGATTAGGGTCCAAAAATAAATCTTTTCTACTGCCACAAAGCAGTTACAGTTGCTCAACCGAAATACCAGCCCTTTGGAAAAGCTATCAAACCCACTCAAGCAGTTGGGTAATAGCGTCATCCCCAAGCATTTCGGATGCCTGGTTGGAAGCACTGTGCAAAGAGTTAAGCAGACACAATCCATTATGTGAGACATTTCCAAGACAGGATATATGTTTCTAGTGCCAGCACTGGGCTGGTTCAGACAGACGCCCAAGTGACCCTTTCAGAGGCCAGCCTGGTACATTATCATAACTAACACGGGTCTTCCATTTGCTGGGGCCACACTATATGTCTCCCAGATATTACGTCACGTGGTCCTCAGAACAATCCTTGATTAAGGGTCTATTGTTATGCCTGACTTCCATGTGAAGAGGCAGACTTCTAGACATTAAATATCCAGCCCTAGACAATATAAACAGTGAACTCCATTCAAATCCAAGTCCCTCGGCCACGGCAGTCCATATCCTCAATCAGAGGGCTGTGTCCTTATGACCTGTGCAGAACGGCTTCATCATGACTTTTGGAGTTGGATGGCCCTGCATTCAAATTCTGATTCCGCGACTCAGCCAGTATCTGAAACAAATGGACTTACCGAGAGGAAGGGTATAATTTTGGGAGCTTCAACCGGTGCTTCGTGAGGCTGTTGCTTTGGGGTCTAGCGAGGAACAAGGAAGTCACCTCATGGCTGGGATACAGAAGACAGAGCAAGGAGGGATAGGGTCCCACTACCCCCCACCCCAACGACCAGAAAAACTCCACTTAGGCCCATATTTAGTTTCCGCCCCTGCCCAATGGCACCAAGCCCAAGGAGCCTTTAACTTGGGAGTCTTTGGGCACACTCTAGATCAGTGGTTCTCAACATGGGGGTCATGACCTCTTTAAGGGTTGTATCTCAGATATCCTGCACATCAGATATTTACATTATGATTCATAACAGTAGCAAAATTACAGTTATGAAGTAGCAACGAAATCCTTTTCTAGTTAGCGTCACCGCAGCATGAGGAACTGTATTAGAGGGCTGCAGCATCACCGCAGCGTGAGAACTGTATTAGAAGGTTGCAGCATCACTGCAGCATGAGGAACTGTATTAGAGGGTTGCAGCCACCGCAGCGTGAGGAACTATATTAGAAGGTTGCAGCGTCACCACAGTGTGAGGACTGCAATAGAGGGTTGGAGCGTTACCGCAGCGTGAGGAACTGTATTAGAGGGTTGCAGCATCACCGCAGCGTTGAGGAACTGTATTAGAGGGTTGCAGCATTACCACAGCATGAGGAACTGTATTAGAGGGCTGCAGTGTTAGGATGGCTGAGAACCACTGCTCTAAATGCAACAGTCAACCTCTGTAAATAACTGCTGCACCTGAAGCTTACAGGAAAACAAATAAATATTCTGCAACCCAATTGCATCCTGAGATCCACACGGCTCAGACCCAGAACCAAAATCCTCCTAACTACATGACAGGGAGAGAAAGATTTCTGTGTCCACACTGTTCTTTATAGATTTAGAAAACCTCCTGCCCAGGGTGGACACTTAATTAATTGTAGCTATTATAAGTCTTTTTACTTCTGCTATATTTTGAAATAACCAGTCCAGTCACAAAATATGGTTCAAATTATTCTTCTCCTCTACCTTCTCTAAATAAAATAATAATAATAATAATAATAAAAAACAAGCCAAGCAGGGCTAATGCCCACCTTTAATCCCAGCACTCAGAAGGCAGAGGCAGGTGGGTCTCTGTGAGAGTTTGAGGCCAGCTTGGTCTACAAAGTGAGTTCCAGGATGGCCAGGACTGTTACACAGAGAAACCTGTCTCAAAATACAAACAAACAAACAATAAATTGTCTAAGCTGCTCCTCTCAATCTGTGCATGTGCGTGTGCGTGTGTGTGTGTGTGCATGTGCGTGTGTGTGTGTGTGTGTGTGTGTGTGTGTGTGTTACACGTGCCACAGCATGAGTATGGTGGTCAGACGACAACTTGCCAGAGTTGGTTCTCTCCCTCCACCACCTGAGTTCCAGGGATTGAACTCAGGTTACCAACTTTGGCAGCCTGTCCACCCACTGAGCCAACCTCTGTTTCTCTCAATTTGTACCCAAATAGAATGAGATGGTGGCAAAAATCCCATCCTGTCAGCCCCGAGTCATAGCCCTGCAAGATTTTAGTTTGATCTGCACCTATTTGGAAATCTGAAGCAATACACACTCCACCAGTGCTCTCTTGGCAGAGAAGACAGGAAGCTGCTCACCAGCCTGGCTTAGCCACGGGTTTCCAGCTGGAGAGGAAAGACTGGAATTCCACTCGTAGATTTCCCTCCAGCCCACCTCACGCCAATCTGTGTCTGACTTGACTTTGCAGTCCCTCCTAAACCGAGACTTCTCCTCAGGGATGAAAATCACCAGTCAGTTCAGCATCCCAAGGCTTCGGGGACTCACAAAGCCGACGCCAGCAAGGAGAAGACACCATGTATGCACACACCATGGCTTTCTGAAGGAGGACCCACCTGCCCTCATGTTCTCCAAGGACTCGTTTCTGTGTACTAGCTTTTTTTTTACTCCCGTGGCATCAACTCCCTCTCCTCTGTATTGTTCCTTTCTGTACACAAATTCTCAGGAAGGGAGCAAGATGTCTCAGTGGGGAAGGACACTTCCGCCTAGCCTTATGACCTGCACTCAGTCCCCAGGACCCACATGCTATCCTCTGACCTTTACACATGCATCATGGTACACGTGCTTGCGTGTGCATAATAGTGAATAAACATAATTTTTATTAAAAAATGTGTACCTGAAATGTGTACCTGGGGCTGGAGAGATGGCTCAGAGGTTAGGAGCACTGCTTGCTCTTCCAAAGGTCCTGAGTTCAATTACCAGCAACCACATGGTGGCTCACAACCACCTGTAGTGGGATCTGGTGCCCTCTTCTGGCCCACAGGCAGGCAAACCACTGTATACTTAATAAATAAATAAATCTTTAAAAAAAAATGTGTACCTGTATGCCTGTGCACCAAGAGCATACAGTACCTGCAGGGACCAGAAGAGGGCATTGGATCCTCAGGAACTGAAGTTACACACTGTTAATGTGGGAAACTTGGTTAAATGCACGAGTAACAAATATTCTTAACTGCTGAGCCATCTTTCCAGTCCCTTGTCCAACTTTCTAGATAGCCCAGTGACTTTTGGCTGCCTGGCATGTAGGAATTCACCAAGGAGGAAACTTCCCTTAGGGTATTCAGGGTTTTCATTCCTGTGGAGATATTGGGGCACAGTGGTTAAAGATGACCCCTTCAGAGGAAACCTTGAAGTACAGAGGACTAATGTATATAGGTGCTCATGCAGCTAGGCAACTTCAGACAGAATTTTGGTCTCTGAGAAATAGACTGGGAGCACAGAATGGCAGAAAAAAAAATGTCTCTCAAGTAGACCCGTGAGTAAAGTGAGTAAACGTTGCTGAGCCAAGGATCAGTGGTAGCTGAACTGAGCTCAGAAACCACAGTGAGAGCCAAATGGGGCACCAAGCTTAGGCAGGCAGAAGCCGTGCTGAAATTCAAGAGCAGAGAGAGACGGAAGCCAGGAAAAATGGTGTGTCTGTACCATCCTGCTGGAGGCTGCCTTGCAGGGTCTGTCTCTGTGGTGTTTGAATGAGAAAGGCTGCCATAGGCTCACACATTAGTTCCCGTTGGTAGGTTAGGAGGTGTGTCCTTATTAGAGGAGGGGTGTGCCACTGGGGGCGGGCCTTCAAGTTTCAACATCCGGTGCCATTCTCAGTCTCTCTTTCTCTCTCTCTCTCTCTCTCTCTCTCTCTCTCTCTCTCTCTCTCTCTGCCTCCCACTTGCAGAGAAAGATGTAAGCTCCCAGCTACTGCTCCAGAGCCATGTCTGCCTGTCCGCTGCCAGGTTTCCTATCATAATGGTTTTAAGATTCTAACCCTCTGAATTCATGAGCACCAAATTAAATGTTTTCTTTTATAAACTGTCTTGATCACAGTGTTTTGTTATAGCAATAGAAAGGTAATTAGGACAGCCATGAAGGATCTCAATGGGCTGCAGTCCTTTCTCCGAGACTTAGTTTGCTGGTTGGTTTTTGTTAATTTGGCACGAACCTAGACATATCTGGGAAAAGAAATCTTAACTGAGAAAATGCCTCTGTAAAATTGTCCCATAGGTAAATCAGTAGTGCATTTTTTATTAACGATTAATGTATAAAGGTCCCACCCACTGTGAGCAGTACCATCCTTGGGCAGGTGATCCTGGATGGCTTGAGAAAGCAGACTGAGCAAGCCATGAAGAGCAAGCCAATAAGCAGCATTCCTCATGGCCTCTGCTTCTGTTTCCGACTCCAGGTTCCTGTCTTGAGTTTCTGCTCTGATCCTCTTCTTCAATGATGACGGCCTGAGAATGGGACACACAAGCTGAGATGATCTTCTCCTCCCCCAGGCTGCTTTGGTCTTGATGTTTTATCATAGCAATAGACATAACTAAAGCACACAGGAATGCCAAGTGTTCCCAGATCTGTGCTTAACACCAGATGTTCAACTTGCTGTTTTGGTCTCAGTTTTCCCAACAAAATTAAGTTATGTGAGCTAAGTGTGGTGGGGTATGCCTGTAGTCCCAGCACTTGCGAAGCTGGAACTGGGGGGGAATCACAAGTTCAAGACTAGCCTAGGCTACATGGCAAGACCCTGTCTTGAAAAGAAAATTAACAAAAACAATAATGATGATGATGATGTAGGTGATTGTCTCCCATTTAACAGATGACAAAACCAAGGTCCAGAGAAGTTGAACTGCTTTGCTCAAGGCCATATGATAAATGTATAAGAGATGACCATGGCCATAATGCTTCCTTTCTAATTATTTGGCCCTAAGTTCTTCCCAATACTCTGTGCATACCAATTTACCTTCTCAAGAGGTAGGGTTATTGTTTTTTCTCATTCATCATCCACGTAGCACAGGGAGACAACTGTTTTATAAATGCATCCCTAATACTTCTGAAATAGGGTTAATACCTGTACATAATCTAACGAATATATTAATATCAATATTCACAGTTCTCACACCAGGGCAGGCTTCCTAGTGTCTGCCATTGGCCATCTGAGCTATTTCCAATGCTTAGGTTTAATGCAGAGCATTGTAACTTCCTCTCACTGGAACACAGAATGAGAATGGGAAGAAGTAGATTAAGCTAATGAAAGAAAAATAACATTCTGTGTCTTTCATGGGACTACACATGATGAAATCAATTCAATAATATACTAATTACACAAATTAGAGAAATAGCTTTGGTATGGTAATAATAAAATTAGCAATCTTTTCTAGTAAGCTTATATATTACAATTTCCACAAGAAAAATATTTATGCTAGCTTATTGTAAAGCATAGGGTACTCCTCTATCTCAGCAAGATAAAAACATTTTCCAAGGGGCCTGGAGCGATGGCTCAGAGGTTAAGAGCACTGTTTGCTCTTCCAGAGGCCCTGAGTTCAATTCCCAGCAACCACATGATGGCTCACAACCATCTGTAATGAGATCTGGTGCCCTCTTCTGGCCTGCAGGTGGAACACTGTATACATAATAAATAAATAAATCTTTAAAAAAAACCAACTCTATCTCAAAATAAAAGAATAATATTTTTAAAAAATTGTTCTCCAAAACTGACTTTCCATATAAAATTGAAGAGTGTAATTTGGAAAAGCAGTGGGAACGTGACTGTCTTTCAGCAAACTGATTTCTGTTGACAATGTGCCGGAAGTGTGTGTTTGTGTCGATATTTTAAGTCTGTGCTCAGCTTTCAGAGGTGATTTCCCTGAGTGCCTCTGTAGGACAACTCTAAGGTGCCCTCTAGTGGACGAGACGAAGAGCACTTGGAGCCAGAGCAGCCATCTGCCAGCGGTCTGTGTACCTATGTGCCTGAGGGTTGGCACAGCTGTGTGTCTAGGATTGTAGACATGAATGATAACTGGTTTAGAGCTAACTAAAATGCCCCTTTATCACTCTCTCTTAAGACATAAGTTAAAAAACGAGCAGTGCTTAATCACTTAAGCAGGCCAGAAGCATCCCTTCAAAGACTGGAGAGAAAAGCATCAGCGACTTTTCTCGCTCCTATGTTAAACGACCTGGCAAAAGAAACTTAAAGAAGGGTTTCTTTTGGCTCCCACCATGGGGAAGATGAATGCTCATGTACAGCTAACTTTTTAAATCATACATGAGTGTGTGTTTTGCTTGCGTAGGTGTTCGCACACCACCTGCCTGCCTGGTACCTAGGGAAGCCAGAAGAGGGCTTCCGATTCTCTGGAACTGGAGTTATAGACAGCTGTGAGCTGCCATGTGGGTGCTGGGCACTGAATCCGGATCCTCTGGGAAAGTGGCCAGTGCTCTTAACATCTGAGCCATCTCTCCAGCCATAGCTTTCTCCGTCTACACAGTCTGAGATTCTAGCCCTGGAATGGTGCTACCCACCTTCAGGATAAGTTACCCTTAGTTAGCCTAATGTAGATAACCCCTTGAAGACAAGCCCTGGGGGCTGGCTCTTTGGTGAGTCTAGAGCCTGTGAAGTTGATAATCAATATTAGCCATCACAAACCTAGTCCTCGGCAACTGGACATGCAAGCGTATCACTATGAAGCTATGACTTCTATTTTGTCCACCGCAGGTGCAAGGCTATATTGATGCAAAATGCATTCAGTTTGACTTCAAAAGTCCAAAGTTTTTTCTCATCCTCAAGGAAGTCTCTTAACTGTAAGCCCTTGTAAGGCTAGCAAGATGACTCACTGGACAAGGATACCTACTGCCAAGCCTGACCATTGAATTTGATCCCCAGGGTGAACCAGCTCCCACTAGGTGTTCTCTGGCCTCCACATGTGTACTGTGGCACACAACCACTCATTCCAGCCCCCACATACATACGCATGGTAAAATAAAAACTGTGAAGACACATTGTTCCAATATACAGTGGCACAGAATAAACGTTCTCATTCCAAAAGGGAGGAGCTAGGGCATAGCAAGGAAAAGTAGAGCCAAAGCAACACCAAAACCCAGCAGGCTAAATACAAATCCTGCAGCTCCATGTGTGGCATCCAGGCCTCATGATGAAATTACCTGGGCTCCAAAGGGCGTAACTAGCCCCTTACCTCCTGTTCTACCTCTGGCAGCACACATATCCGCTTTTGTGAGCTGGCTCCTCTCTGTATACAGCTTTTCTCAGTGGATGTCCGGAGGACCTGACCTCTCCAACACCCTGACGTCTCCACTGCAACCTGGCCTCTTTCTTTCATAGCTTCCTGCAGCAGTCTTTCAGGATGCTTTGGCAGAAACTCACTCTGCCACACATTGCCTGGCCTCTGTGAGTCTCTGGAGCCACGATACAAGACTCTATGATCCCCTCGATCTTGTATCTTTCATGATTGCAGAACAAGTACCATCTTGATCACAATAGCAAATTCAGACACTAGCTCAGTGTGAAGTCTAGCATCCTTGGACCACAATATTATCAGCTTTGTGCACTGGCCCTGGAGACACCTGCCTGGGGCATTACATTAGAACGGGAAGCCTTTGCGGGGGGGGACAATCTCAGTTTGAGCTCTCTCTCTTTTGAATGAATTTGCTTTTTCACAAGTTAGAGCTTGTGGTGTTGAGGTCTTACCTTCGGGATCCTGTTGTGGGTCCGTCCACTCAGTGGCTATGGCCTGCGGGGAAGCGCAAGCCACTGTCAGAGTCAACCACGGGCAATTGCCGCGGATTTCACTGGCCACAATGGTTCCTGTGGCAGCAGAGAGCAGGAGCCCTGGTCCTCAGTTTGGCTACAGTCTGGAATGACCAGCTTCCTCCACACCCTTCACTGATGTCAACCCAGTGAAACAGAACCAAGACGGCCTGCGCTTTGCTATCTTAGGATACCTATTCATGCGCTTGGGTTCCAGGATACTAAAGGATACACAGACGGGTACAGCCCCACGGACAAGGAGAAACAGACTTCTGAACTTCCAGTGATAACCAGCAGGGGGCGCCTCGAACAGCAGAGCCTGGGAGCCTACAGAAGATTGAATCCGGTGAGAGGAACCCTTGCACACAATACTGTAACTACCTTTGATACATAGCCATTGCCACGGGAAACAATAATTATTTACAGAATAATCTCCTATTATGAAACTAACAGTTACTCCCTGTTAGTGGAAGAACTGGTGAAAAATAAGACTTTCCCTCCACCTTAAGGGACTGTGAAGATCGAGACTAGGAAACTCCTAAAGTAGCCTCCCTTGCTCTTTCTCACCTCTCCTGCCCTTTTACTCCTTAAGTTTCAGTTCCTACTGTAGCTATAACCATAGCAACCCAGCTGGTGGGAGATTCTGGAAACTCCCACACATTCTTTTAGATTCAGGTAAGACTTCACCTTAGCCATGAGGCCACCTCTCACGCCCTCCCCAGCCTCAGAGGAGGCCATCTCACTGTGACTGCACTCTGAAATCACACGCCCATCGTACGAGGCCTCTTGTCTCATAGTCTCAAAACTCCATTGAGGGGACTAATAAAAATGACTCAGCAGGCAAAAGCACAAGCTATCAAGCTTGATGACCTGAGTTCGATCCCCAGGACCCACATGGTGGAAGGAGAGCTTTGACTCCTGCAAGAAATTGTTCTCTGGCTGCCACTAGTGTGTTGTATCATGTGCATACATACATGCATGCACACATATACATAAATACATGTAATAAACTTTTTTTTTTTAAAAAAAACAACTCTATTTTCTTGACTTACATTTGCAACCCTGGTGCGCACACACTGATGTGGGGTCACACGGACATTGCTCAGTGCTTTCCCACTCAGGAGTGTCAGATTTGCGACCCTGGTGCATGCACGTGGATGTGGGGTCACACGGACAATAATCACTGTTTTTCCCACTCAGGAATGTCAGATTTGCAACCCTGGTGTGTGAACATAGATGTGGGGTCACACGGACATTAACCAGTGCTTTCCCACTCAGGAGTGTCAGACACTGAAGGAAGGTGGGAAGGTGACTGCCCTGCGTTGGAGTGGAAGGGCTGGGGGTAGACTATCCCAGGGACTGAGCTGAGTCAGAGAGGCCTAAGATATAGAGGCAACACCATCAGGAAGGAGATGGAATTCATGCCCTCAGGCAGGAGAGCTGTGTCTGGCACGCAGGAAAGCCAAGGGAGGCAAGCAAGGGAGAGAAAGGAGGAAGATGGGAACTCTCCAGGAAGGACAGGAGATGGAATAAAGGATAGGACATGGACCTCGAAACTGGGCAGGACAGGAAAGCCAAGGGAGGCAAGCAAGGGAGAGAAAGGAGGAAGATGGGAACTCTCCAGGAAGGACAGGAGATGGAATAAAGGATAGGACATGGACCTCGAAACTGGGCAGGACCGAAGGTTCAAGACAAACTTGTGTGCTGTGAAATAATCTTTTTGTACACTGTGAAGATGTGTCATTCAGATTGGTGCAATAAAAAGCTGAACAGTCACTGGCCAGGCAGGATTTCCAGGCACAGGGAACACTGGGAGGAAGAAGGGAGGAGTCAACAGCCAGACGCAGAGGAAACCTGACTGTAGGAGATGAGTTAACAAGCCATGACCACATGACAGCATGAAAATTAACAGAATTGGGTTCACTTAAGTTACAAGAGCTAGTTAGGAGCAGACTGAGACAACGAACTCCACTGGAACAAGTATGGGGAACAACCACTGAGTGAGTGAGCCAGAGACCGCTGAGGGTCTGGACGTCAATCTGGGGCCTTCAAGGAACTAGGCCTGAGCCAGGACCTCTGTGGGTCCCAGCGTTGGCCTGGGACATCAGAGGGAATAGGCAGGAACCAGAAACCTCTACGGTCCAAGCATGAGTCTGGGACCTCTAAGGGAGTGAGCCTGAGCCAGGTCCTTTGCAGTTCTGGGTACACCCAAGCCTGGGAACTCTGAGGGAATAGACCAAGGCAGAGACCTTTGCAGGACCAACTCCAAGTCAGGGACCTCTGTAGGAGGGGATTCAGACCAGGATTTATAGAAACAGGTCAAAGTCAGTAACCTAGGCCAAAGTAAGCCTGAGACAGCAAACTCCAAGGAAGTGAAGCAAAGCCCAGGAGTACTGAGCTATCTCCAGAAACACAGAGTGACCAATGGGGTAACTAGAACCATGGCACGGACTGTACCATGAGGAACAACCATCTGAGCTTTGGATTCACTGGCACCTAGAAGATTAATCAACAGAATCTCAAACAGCCCCAACCACACCTATTAGAGGAAAAGATGAGTAGAAAAGGTAAGAACACACACAACACCACAAAGAGCAACACAACACCAGTAAAACCTAAAGACCCTACAACATCAAGACTTGAACAACCAAATATAGATGAAGCAGAAGAAAATTACCTAAAAAAAAAAAACTTCAGGAGAATGTTTGAAACTCTTAAAGAGGAAATTAAAAATTCCCTCAAAGAAATGGAGGAAAAGACAAATAAAAAATTGGAAGACACCAGCAAGTCGATTAAAGAAAACCAAGAAAAAGCAATCAAACATAAGAAAGAAACTATTCAACACTTGAAAACTGAAATAGAGACAATAAAGAAAACACAAGCCAAGGGACTTACAGAAATAGAAATCATGAAAAAACGATCAGGAACCACAAACACAAGCATAAACAGCAGAATACAAGAGATAGAAGAGAGAATCTCAAGTGCTGAAGATACAATAGAGGAAATAGACTCATCAGTTAAAGAAAACATTAAATCTAACAAAAGCTTAACCCAAATTATCTATGAAATATGGGACACCATGAAAAGGCCAAACCTAAAAATAATAGGTATAGAAGAAGGAGAAGAACTTCAACTCAAAAGCACAGAAAATATATTTAACAAAATCATAGAAGAAAACTTTCCCTACCTAAAGAAAGATATGCCTATGAAGATACAAGAAGCTTACAGAACACCAAATAGACTGGATCAAAAAAAAAAAAAGTCCCTTCACCACATAATAATCAAAACACTAAACATACAGAGCAAAGAAAGAATATTAAGAGCTGCAAAGGAAAAAGGCCAAGTAACATATAAAGGTAGATCTACCAGAATTACACCTGACTTCTCAGTGGAGACAATGAAAGCCAGAAGGTCTTGGTAAAGCGTTATGAAGACATTAAGAGACCACGGATCCCAGCCCAGACTACTACACCCAGCAAAACTTTCATAGAAGGACTAAACAAGATATTCCATGACAAAACCAGATTTAACCAATACCTAGCCACAAACCCAGCCCTACAGAAAATACTAGAAGGAAAATTCCAACCTAAGGAAGTTGGCTACACCAACAAAAACACAGACAATTGATGGTCTCATAGCAGCAAATCCCAAAGAAGGGAAAAACACATAAATTTACATCACCAACAATGAAAACTAAATTAACAGGAGATAGCAATCACTGGTCATTAATATCCCTTAATATAAAAGGACTCAACTCACCTATAAAAAGGCACAGGCTAACAGATTGGATACAAAAACAGAATCCATCCTTCTTCTGCATACAAGAAAAACATCTCAACCTCAAAGACAGGCATCGTCTCAGAGTAAAGGGTTGGGGAAAAAAATTCCAATCAAATGGACTCAAGAAACAAGCAGGTATAGCTATCCTAATAGCTAACAAAATAGACTTCAGGTTAAAATCAATAAAAAGAGACAAAAAAGAACATTTCATATTAGTCACAGGAAAAATCCATCAAGAGGAAATCTTAATACTGAACATCTATGCCCCAAATACAAGGGTACCCTCATATGTAAAAGAAACACTTCTAAAGCTTAAATCATAATTAAACCACACACACTAATAGTGGGAGACTTCAACACTTCCCTCTCACCACTGGACAGGTCAGTCGAACAAAAAATGAACAGAGAAATAAAAGAACTAACAGATGGTATGACTCAAATGGACTTCACAGACATCTATAGAATATTCCATCCAAACAGAAAAGAATATACCTTCTTCTCAGCACCTTATGGAACCTTCTCAAAAATTGACCACATGCTCGATAACAAAACAAACTTCAACAAATACAAAAAAAATTGGAATAACCCAATGTACCTTATCAGAGCACCATGGTTTAAAACTACAAGTCACAGCAATACTAATTCCAGAAAGCCCACAAACATATGGAAATTAAACAATGCTCACCTGAATCATCAATGGGTCAAGGAAGAAATAAAGGGAGAAATTAAAGACTTCCTAAAATTCAGTGGAAATGACCACACAACACACCCAAATTTTTGGGACACAATAAAATCAGTGTTAAGAGGAAAGTTCATAGCACTAAATGCCTACATAAAGAAGCTGGAAAAATCCCACACTAGTGAAAATTAACAGAACATTTGAAAACTTTAGAACAAAAAGAAGCAAACTCATCTAAGACAGCAGGAAATAACCAAATAAATAAATAAAATTGAAACAAAGAAAACAATACAAAGAATCAATGAGACAAAGAGTTGGTTCTTCTAGAAAATCAACAAAATAGACACTAAGAGAAACAACAAATAAATGGGACCTCCTGAAACTGAAAAGCTTCTGTAAAGCAAAGGACATGGTCAACAAGACAAAACGACAGCCTACAGAATGGGAAAAGATCTTCACTAACCCCACATCAGACAGATGTCTGATCTCCAAAATATACTCAAGAAATTGGTCATCAAAAGAACAAATAATCCAACAAAAAAAAATGGAGTACAGACCTAAACAGAGAACTCTCAACAGAGGAATCTAAAATGGCTGAAACACACTTAAGGAAATGTTCATTTCCGAAGTCATCAGAGAAACGCAAATCAAAACAACTCTGAGATTCCATCTAACACCTGTAAAAATGGCCAAGCTCAAAAACACTGATGACAACTTATGCTGGAGAGGTTGTGGAGAAAAGGGAGCACTTCTGCATTGCTGGTTGGAATGCAAGCTGGTACAGCCCCTTTGAATGTCAGTGTGGCGATTTCTCAGAAAATTAGGAAACAACCTTCCTCAAGATCCAGTAATACCACTTTGGGGTGTATATCCAAAGGATGCTCAATCATGCCACAAGGACATGTGCTCAACTATGTTCATAGCAGCTTTGTTTGTCATATCCAGAACATGGAAACAACCTAAATGCCCCTCGACCGAAGAATGGATAAGAAAAATGTGGTACATTTACACAATGGAGTACTACACAGCAGAAAAAAATAACGACAGCTTGAATTTTGCAGGAAAATGGATGGAGCTAGAAAACATTATTTTGAGTGAGGTAACCCAGATACAGAAAGGCTATTATCACATGTACTCACTCATAGGTGGTTTTTTTTAAACATAAAGAAAAAAAATGAGCCCACAAATCACAATCCCAGAAAACTTAGATAACAATGAGGACACTAAGAGAGACATGCATAGATCTAATCTACATGGGAAGTAGAAAAAGACAAGATCTCTTGAGTAAATTGGGAGCATGGGGACCTTGGGGGAGGGTTGAAGGGGAGGGGAGTGGCAGGGAGGGGAGCAGAGAAAAATGTAGAGCTCAATAAAAATCAATAAAATCAAAAGCTAGTTAGAAATAAGCCTAAGCTATTCGCTGAGCTTTCATAATTTACAGTAAGTCTCCATGTCATGGTTTGGGAGCTGGCTGACAAGACCAAGAAAGACTTGTTACACTTGTGAGAGAGGGCAGGAGTCCTGTTTTATTGTTAAATGGTATCCATACCAGGGCCCTAGTCCTTAGTAGGCCCATGGACCTTAGCACAAAGACTCCATGATGAAAGTGCCATTCAGTATGCAAAACTTAGCACGTACATAGCACCACTTGCCAAAACTAAAAACAAAGACCTAATCCATCAAAGTCCATATAATTCTGGGAAAGCCTCAAAATGTATTAACCTTGCTTTTTAGCTTCTGTAGTTCCACTTCTGGTTAACTGTTCTTGTCAACTGAAATACGTCAACCTAGAACATGGTTTTGTGCTTAAAAGCTCATCCTGAGAAAGGCTCGGGGTTACACTGAGATCCTGAACACCCAGTGTAGTTGTTAGCCAGCTAATAAAGACTTTCTGTTGCTTTAAACCCATGTCCTAGAAGTATTCTCTGCTGGATACCCCACAACAGTATCGTCTGTGTCCTCTTGCAGAACTCCACAACAAAGCCAAGGAAGGATGGTTGTCTTTTGAATTGGATCAGGGAGGTTAGAGGAGAAGGGATCTGGTATAGATAGCTTGCAATCACACTTCCAGCCTTTGAACTGCTTGGTTACAGACATCAATCCACTTTAAAGCAATATAGAGTGATACCCAAAGCCTACCTGGTCTCAGACCCCAGCTCTTCCTCTTATAGTGTTATGAGTTCTTTCGTTTGTTTGTTTGTAGCCTTGACTGGCCTGGAACTTGCTATGTAGATCAGGCTAGCCTTAAACTCAGAGAGATCCGCCTGCCTCTGCCTCTGAATGCTGGGATTAAATGCCACCATGCCTTTATTGCCTACATCCAATAAAGAATCAAAGGATTAATAAGAAAATTGAAGATAATGTATGTGAAATAATCCTTATACAAGAAGCTCCTAATTCCTTCTTTGCTCTTTCTTTGATGATAGCCAGAGATCTAAACACCACCACACCTTATCAAGTTTTTATTTTATTTACTTGTTTATTTTGGGTTTTTTTTGGGGGGGGTTGGGTTTTTGTTTTTTTGGTTTTTTTTTTTTTTTTTGGTTTTTCAAGACAGGGTTTCTCTGTAGCTTTAGAGCCTGTCCTGGAAGTAGCTCTTGTAGACGAGGCTGGGCTCAAACTCACAGAGATCCGCCAGCCTCTGCCTCCCAAGTGCTGGGATTAAAGGCATGTACCACCACCACCCAGCTTATTTTGGCTTTTTGAGACAGGGTTTCTCTGTATAGCCCTGGCTGTCCTGGAACTCACTATGTAGAGCAGACTGGACTTGAACTTAGAGATGCGCCTGCCTCTGCCTCCCTAGTGCTGTGATTAAAGGCATGCACCACCACCATCCAACTTTATCATGCTTTTCAAATGGAGAGGGGAGGAGAGTGTTTGGATGACTGCATCATTCCAAATTAGTGTAAAGTTCCTTTTCAGAGTCAGTCGACCACATGGTTCCTTGCTAGCTCTTGAGCTGCATTCTCTCCGCTCTCATCTGCTACCTGGTTGATACATCCTGTGCTGTCATCCCCCCCCCCCCTTTACCTTTGAGGGAGGAGGCAGTCATCACTGTAGCAGGGCTGTTTGTTTAGCCGAGCTTTTCCTCCTGCAGTTTATCCTTCTCTATACTCTTTGTTCCTCAACTGGAAGCTGGGCTTTCTTTCAGTACAGAGACGACACTGATGCTCTCCACCTTCAGCGGGCCTTGTTAGCTTTTTTGAGATACCAATAGGTGGTGGAAGTTATCCACAAACTGCTTCCCTTGGGAGTGCAGCCTTCTTAGTAGGAAACGTGATTGGAAGGCTGAAGCAGCGGGCTAGAAATCTGGACAGTTTCAGTTCCAACCTTAGCCACAAAACTAGCCCTAATCAAAGGCTCCAGGGGCGGACATGTGGACTGAAATTTGAAATATGAAACCTCAAGGATGCCATCCTTCCTTTGGAGGAGGACCAGCTTACCTGGGGATGTGAGTATGCTATGTCATCCTCTGTTCACCGCAGCTTATTCAAATACTTCACAGAACAGGGAATGTACAAACCGGTGAGAGCTGTGTGAAAAACAAATCCAAGTCTGCACAAGGCGCTCTGTTTCCGCACAGACCAGGGGCTGTCCCAACAGGCTCAGCAGCTGCACTTATGCCCCTTCCCCAGATACAGCACTGGGCAGGCTCTGCACAGCACTGGGCAGGCTCTGCACAGCCCAAGGGACAGAGGGAGCTGCAGCAATTCTGTAGGAAGCATTCTGGATATTGCATTATCAGGAGCCTGCATGACATCTAAAGAGAAGCAGGATGCTGCCTTGGGGCAGGACACACACGCAGAGACAGACACGCACAAGGGCAATAGCTACTACCACATTGGGATCCACTCCCAATGTGTCAGCTAAGGGTCAAAGGTATCAACAAAGAGCAATCAGCTTCCTGGAAAGTGTGTCAACTTCTTTATAATAAAGATGAGATGCAAGCATGCCGAGAAACAAGGTACAGCAATGTTCTTGAACCAATGTTCAAGTCACACCAAAAGTAAGATCAGCACTCTGCAGCCAGCTGACCACTGAGATTCTGAGGATACCCCACTCTTTGGGGTATAGATTTCATCACTGAAGTCACCCGCACAATGGTATGGTCAGCATATCCCAATGAATTCAAGTATGTACATGTGTTATTGACAAACGAACGTGAGTTCTAGCTGGATTTTGTCATTCGGTAGACACGTGACCTTAGTTACATCACTTAACCTCTTTGAACCCCGGTCTGTTGTTTATAAACTAGGAATGACAGTATTAGAAGGCAGTCAGTTTGCAAACAAAGTGGAATTATAATCCTAAGCACCAGACCTAGGGAAAGGCTACTGCAGATAAAGAGTTTTAAGGTCTTTGCTGTGTTTATGAGAAAATAGTGCTGCTTGTTAACATTGAACTCTGCTAAGATACCTATACCTTTTTGAAGTAGCCAATATAAGGATAAAGATAGAATACACAGACCTTTTAGATTGATTTAGTGATCTGTGTTTATAATCCCAAATCCCAGCAGTCAGGGGCCAGACACAGGAAGATCTTGAGTTTGAAGCCATTTTAGACTCATATGGAGTTTCAGGCAAGCGTGGACAATGTAGCAAGATTCTAGCATTAAACAAACAAACTTCTGAATAAGATAACAGAGTAGTGACTGTCTATTCAAAAGCCAGTAAAGGAGAGTCAGAACAGAAGAAGAAGAAGAAGAAGAAGAAGAAGAAGAAGAAGAAGAAGAAGAAGAAGAAGAAGAAGAAGAAGA
>PVIU01002437.1:7334-28180 GCA_004026605.1 Ondatra zibethicus
CCCCCGTCTGTCCATCGGGCAGTTTGTCTGTCCCCCCCCCCCCTTTGTGGGTTTTTCCAAGCAGAGTGATGGAACCGGTTGCTATGGCAACTGCATCTGTTTACAATACCCGCATATCTTGGAACCCATTAACCCAGTCCCCTTCCGGACCCTTATCTGACCCAAGAGGGACTGGTTCGAAGTAACCTCAGAAAGCTAGCTCCCACCTTGTCTCACTTTGGATAGCCCTCTCCAGTCCTCTTTCCACTTCCCGGTTTCCTTCCTATTCCCCACACACATGCTCTTTGTCTTTTGTAACCCCCACCCACCCACCCCGTCTGCTCTCACTCTGGCCTAGCCTGACTCCAGAATGGCACTGCCTCATCCTGATGATGGCTTCCCCTGGGGAGGGGTCTTATCCAGTTCTCTCCTGGGCGTTTCCAAGGGTACCCTCTACCCGGTTGGTCCCTTTCTCTTCACTATAGAACTGTGAGCCTCTGGCTCACTGTTGGGTCTCTGCGCCCCCCCCCCTTCCAGCTTCCCCTCTGCCCCATGCAGGCCCCTGTCTGTTGTAGCTACCAGCGCTCTTTATTCACACCTGCGCACACCTCCCTGGCCTTGGCATACCCTCCTTCAGGGGTCCTCATATCCGATGGCCACCAGCATGCCTCCCTTCCTCCTTGCTTCAGCAAACCTACCTCTTTCCTGCTCTCCCACTTCCTCTCTCTTCCTGGATTTGCTGACTGCCCACCAGTAGTCCCCCCGCTCAGGGAAGTCTCCCCATCTCTCCTTTTGCCCTCCCTACTATATGAAGACCCTAAGCCCCCACGAGTATCTCCAGACATGTGCCCTGTCTTCAGCCCTTCCCCTCACTTTGCTCGTCTTGATCCGAGTTTCCCAGTTGCTTTTTTTCTTGCCCTCTGCTCTCTTCTATCACCTCAGATCCATTCTGATCCTTCTGAGCTTCTTGTCCCAGGCTCAGGGCCTTGGGCAGTCCTGTGGGAGCAGGAGAGCTTGGATCCTAAGAATTGAAAAGAATGGGGATGCACAGGAGGTAACTAACTCCTGAAATTCAAAAAGCCCACTTCCCACTCACGTCCCCTCTTTCTCTGGTAGGACCCCTCTTTTCAGGAGATCTCAGAGCAGCCTGCCTAGCACAGTTGCATGGCAGCTGCACGGGAGTCAGGCTACATAAGACCCAGACTTTGCCCTTGCAGAATGAATGCCCAGGCTGAGATGCAGTCTGCTAAGGAGCAGCACCTTTGTTGTGTCAACGAGCCTTTCTGGAGCCCCTACTACAAGACACCGCATTTCAGCCTTTTAGCTAGGTCATCTTAGTTAGCTGGAGCTGTGCCCTCGTCAGTAAAATGGGCTGGTAGAATGAGGTCTGGGAGAGGAGATGTGGGCCTTGATTCAAAGTTGTTAAGAAGTAGAACCTTCTGAGCCAGGAGCCCAGGTCCTTCCTCAACCCTCAGTCCAGGCCCTACTAGTCACTAGGCAACCCTGGTGAGTGACGTGTATCAGCTGTCACAGTGGGGAATTGTTTGTTCCGGGGTGGGGGAGGGTGGGGGGACGCTGAGTCAGCGCCAAGCAGCTTGGGGGGTGGGAGGCTCGACACCCTCTGCCTACTAGTGGTGCCAGCTCTGGGGCAGACAGACGGCACCCTTCCGCCCCTGCTGGACCCCGTTGCTGTGCCTATCAGGCAGGCAGCTGCCCAGAGTCAGAGGAATTGGGGGAGGGGCTCCAGATGGCCGCAGCTCCCTCCAGGAAGCCCATGTTCTTTTCCTCTGAACCGTATGAGGTCTAGGATGTTTGGGGGTGGTGGGCCTGCTGCCTCATTCTGGGGCTAGAGGGGAAGGGAGGGAACCCCCCTTCCCTCTCAGTCAGGCTTCTTTGCCAGCCTGCCACCCCCAGGTCACCGGCAGGTCCTTCCAGGTCCACACCATCATCTCCTCAAATATCTGCTACCTCAGGAGTTTCCCCACTCCTGAGTACACTGCCATCCCCTGGACACCAAACCAGAAGTTACTTGGGATCACCTACCTCCACTCCCCCTACCACACAGGCCCTTTGGAGCTGGTCTACAGCACTGCCATGGCCACCATCCTTCTCACTTAGACCACCACCAACTCCTCCCTGGACTTGAACAGGCCCTTCAGTGGTTTGCTCTGACTGTAACAAAGTGGGCAGCACTTTTAACTGGATTGCAAGTTTACCACTTAGTAGCTGTGTGGCCTTGGACAGGACACCTCACCACTGTCTTCTCATCTGCAAGTCAGAAATGAAGATAATACTAGCACTGAAGCCGTTAGGTTGGTGCAAGCATTCAGTGAGCTAATAAAGCCTGCTGGGTGGATATCTTGGCTGTGACTGTTAGCCAGCTTGTGTCCCCAATCCTAAACCTGAATCTAATTGCCCCCTTTGTTGCTTTATAATCCTCTAGGACTCCCTCTACTCTTGGTTGGCCTTGCGGGGACAGGCTCTGCTGACCTTTCCACCAGCCTTGCATCCTTCCCTCCCTCCCCATTCTCACACAGCCCAGCCCCATGAACCGCTGAATGTTCTCTCAACCTTCTGTGCCTTCGTGTCTGTCATTACCTCTGCTTGGACTGTGTTTCTCCCATTTGTTCACCAAATGCTTTCTCAGTCAGCTTGAACCCACCAACCCATATGGAGTCCCGCTCTGCCCTCACCAATGAGCAAGAGTTCTCTTCCCCAACCCCCTGGGGCGCCTCCTGGACAAGAACTGTGTTCCAGCCCTCTAGGGTTTCTGTGCTCAGCATGAGGCCTGGGAGAGGAAAGGCCATGTCTTGAAATGTTTGGGGAGTACAGTAGACGCTAGGAGCTTGGGCCAAGACCTGTTCTCCTGCTTTTTCACTTTGCAATAAACTCCATATGGCAGGGTCCCCAAGTATAAATCCCTATCCCATGGAAGGACAGACATGCGTGTATGTGTGTGTGTGGGGGGGTGGAGTGTTGCCATCCAGCTCCCTCCAAGAAGCCCATGTTCTTTTCCTCTGAGCCATCTGGGGCCTGGGATGTTTGGGATGGTGGTGGGCCTGCCCCAACCCTGACAGGCACATGCCCCCACCCCCAGATTATAGCCTTTGATGAACTGCGGACTGACTTCAAGAACCCCATCGACCAGGGGAACCCAGCGCGGGCAGTAAGTGATACATGTGCTGTGCTGAGGTGTGTCCGTCTGTTTGTCTTTCTGTCACGGGTGGAAGGTGGGAATGGGGGGTCGGGAAGATGGGGGTGCAATGTGGAGGGCCGGTGACGTGACCCTGTCCTTAACCCTGTCCCTGTTCTCACAAACACCTGGAGCGGACTTAGGGCTCGGGTTCCTCCTGGTGGGGCAGCCTTTTCCAGGCTCCGGGCCGTTGCCATGGAGATGCGGGTGAAGGCCCTTCCATGGCGACAGTCGCCATGGGGACACGGCTGCTTTCCTGAGAGAAAGACACCGCAGAGTGTTCTGGCGCCCTCTGGCGACCACACGCAGGGCCGTGGGAGGCGCCCTGGTTTTTGACCCTCTGCCTCACTTATCTAGGCCCTTTCCTTCCCTACAGCGCGAGCGTTTGAAAAACATCGAACGCATCTGCTGCCTCCTGAGGAAGGTCAGTGTCAGGACAGGGGTCAGGGAGCTCCTAGCTAGTGCTGCCCTCACTCTCTGTAGCCCACAGTGAGGCCTTCCTCTTCTCTGAGCCTGTTTGATCCACTTTGCCGCCTGGGAGGGTGGGAATGGCAAGCCAGAGAGGCCTTCTAGTTCTGAGATCATGGTGGGTTGGTACTTCCTAAACCTCATCACCCCTTTGTGCCACTGAAGCTTGGGTTGGGCCTGGCACCAGGCCACTGACCTCTCACCCTCGCTCCCCCAGCTCGTGGTCCCGGAATATTCCATCCACGGCCTCTTCTGTCTGATGTTTCTGTGTGCAGCAGAGTGGGTGACCCTGGGCCTCAATATCCCCCTCCTCTTCTACCACCTCTGGAGGTGAGGGGCAGCATCTACCTGGGGGAGGCGAAGATGGGAGCAGAGCAGTATGGGGGGGTGTTCAGACCTGGGTGGCTAGAGGGGGCACTCAGACCTTCCCCACCCCAGGTACTTCCACCGTCCCGCGGATGGCTCTGAGGTCATGTATGATGCGGTCTCTATCATGAATGCTGACATCCTCAACTACTGCCAGAAGGAGTCCTGGTGCAAACTCGCCTTCTACCTGCTCTCCTTCTTCTATTACCTGTACAGGTGAGGCTTTGCCACAGCAGCTGGAAACTGGCAAGGGGGATCCCAGGCTTCAGGCCCTCAATCCCCAGTCCCTCTTTTTGCCCTTGAGGACTACAGACAACCCAGGGCATGACTGGGAGGGTGGCAGACTTTCTCAGGACACACGTTCACAGCTTCATCTTCCCCACAGTATGGTTTATACATTGGTGAGCTTCTAAGGGTGAAGCCGGCCAGGGAGCAAGCCCAGAATGGACCGGACGCCTGTGCACCCCTAGCCCTGCCCTTCTGGCCAGAGAGGCCTCAGCCCTGGAGAGACAGGGGGCACTGGTGCCTCCAGCCTCTCCATCCCCCAAACTGCTGCTGCGGGGACCCCCCGCCTTCAGAGCTCTCCCCCTCCAACTAGGGCCAGGCAAAGCTCTAAACAGGGGTGGGGGCTCCTCTGCTAGCCTGCAGCTAGGCATGGCGGTTGTCCTAGAAGGGGCAGGACTTCTGGTCTTGTCCATTTCGGGAGAACATGGGCCCTGCCACGAGGCAGACCTTGATCTTGGAAATTCTGGGCAGCCCCCCTTGGCCCTCACCTTGAAGCTCCCCCTGCAGGTGGGGGGGCACCTGCACCAGGAATGAGCAGGCTCAATGTGGGGGCAGCCCCATCCCTAGTCTGCCCTCTCCCCTCCCCAAGCTCTCTTTCCAGCCCAGTCTCTACTTATCCCAAACCCAGCCCACCCTGTTCCTTGGTCCTATTTTCTATGTTGCCTGGAGGAGTCCAGCACCCCCTCCCCGGCCATTTGTGACAAAATATGAATAAATGACTGAAAACACACAAGCCACAGTTCTGTTCCTGAAAGGCTTGAACAGATGGGGTTAGGTGGGGCACTCTGAAGGGGGCGACCTGGAGCTAAATCCCCAGCATACTGGATCTCACCCTACTAGCCCCAGGCTTCTCCAGGAGTCTTGTGGATGTGTCTAAGGCCTTGGAGGTTTCCTTGGCAGCCACTCTTCCACGCTACCTTTCCAGCTGTGTCTGATGCAACCCTTCCAGCTGTTTTTCAAGGCAGTATAAAAGTTGCGTCCAGGATGCTCTCGCTGGACCTACCTACCCTTCTCCTAAACAACCCCAAGCTGAGTCCCCTGGACGATGCAGAGGCCCAGAGGTGTTCATGGCTCCCCCTTGGGCCCCAGGAACCAGGGTCAAGCCAAGTCAAGGAAACCAAATCTTCAATGTATCGAAAAAATCAGTGCCACCTGGGACCAGGGATCACCGGACCAGGTGGAAGGTCAGCCAGTATATGATGAGGGGCTGGAAGGCAGCTGCTCCCAGAGTCAGGTAGAGTTGGAGACGCTGCTGAGAGGCTGGGCTCCCCATGCTGTCAGGGCCCAAGGCTGCAGTCCGCAAAGAACGCACCTAGAAAAGAGGAGTGCTAAGGCCGGGCCAGGAGGGAAATGTGATCCAGAGCAGACCCAGGGGGGGAGAGGGAAGGGACCACCCTGCACTCACAATGAAGTACATAAGCGCAGATGATGTCCAGGCCAGGGCCACGTAGTAGCCGTCGCTGCCGAAGAGCAGCCCTGTGAGCACACTGAGGATCATCCTGCGGTACAGCAAAGGACTGGTGAGCCCCACCAGGGCCTAGAGCCACCCAGCTCCACCACCCCATGACACCAGGCTGTTCTCATGGGGAACCAGACTCCAGATGGATCAGCCCCAGGACCTGAAATCCCCTCCTGTTCCTTAAGCTCCCCAAGAGAACTCAAATCCTCAACCTCTGAAGTCACTAGCTCTGGAAGGGGACTGTCGGAGCAGAGCTGGGGGGAGATGGGGTTGAAGTACCGCCAGCGTGACAGCAAAGGTCGCAGCTACACAGGCTCAAAAGCTGGAGCTGCAGACCCTGAAAGCTCCCCACAGGCACTCACCCCACATATTTGTAACCGCTGTAGGCCAAGAGGTGGAAGGTACTCAGTTCACTGCGTACGGTGGCCAGGTAGAGGCCCAGAAGCAGGGCCAGCACCTCCATGAACACCCACACCAGTGCTGTGCTCGCACACAGGCCCAGCACCTCTGGGGAAAACCTGCAGTCATGGCAGAAGGTAGGTCAGAATGAGCCGTCCTGGAGCAGGTGTGAGGTGAGAGGCTAGGGGTAGCACTGAGTGAGCTGGGACCTGGCACAGAACCCAGCACTGATTCCCTAGAGAGGAAGGGAGAATAAGAGGGTTAGCACCAACCTTTTCTGAATGCCCAGTGCCATCCCAGCCAGCAGCACATATGTGATGAAGGCCATGGCTGCCAAGAGAGGAAAAGAGAGGAAAGGAAGTAGTCAGTCTGGCTTCCTCGCCCAAAGCCTCTCATTAAGCAGTCAAGTCCACCAATATCCTAGCATTTCCCATACTTCCCTCCCTGAATATCCCAACATGGCTCACCCTTCGCATTCAGTTCTCCAGTGTCCTGTCCGATGCACCCCTCTGACTACCCCCTCCAGCTGAATGCCACTGGACCACCCAGGATTATAAACTATCATCTTCCCTCTTATTAACTGATGTGGCCACCAGAGGGCACAGCATTGCCACCTGTAAACTATGGGATAGCTAAGTCCCCAAGAGCCATGGCTTCAACATATGAGACAGAATAACCGTACCAGCTTGTAACAGTGATCATGAGAGGATCAGGGGATGGAACAACCTTAGCAGTTGCCCTTCCTGGCAGCTCCTCTGGACAGCCCCGCCCTAGCAAATCTGCTTGTGGGTGTCCTCTGAGCCTGACCCTGATTAGCCAACAGGACAGAGAAGAATGAGGTGCAGAGGCTATGTAGCTAGCCCAACAGGTGCCATGGAGACAGGCAGCTGTGAGAATCCAGAAGGGAGAACTCATTTGCTCCAGGGGTCAGGTTTCCTAGCGGGGGGTGGGGGGTGGGCACACACGCTGAAGCAGGCCTCAGCAGACAGGCTGATAATAATGACAGCTAGCATTTATTGTGTGGAATGCACAGCACACATCGTCTCCCTGCTCTCCATGACAATTCTCTGAAGAAGCCATTGCTGGTTTTGCTTTACTAAAGGCTGAAAGAACCAGCCTAAAGTCCTATAGCTGGAAGCAGCTGGGCCAGGTAACCTAGCAGTCCAGGCTGGAAAGAGACAGGGTCCAAAGGCAAAAAGGCGTTATGGAAACATCAAGGTCCCATTCAGGAAGTTTCCTACTGGTCACCCTGTCACCCTGGTGTCTAGCAACAGTCACACATGAACACACCAGGAATGGAGGCTGGGTCGTTAGTTGAGTCTCCTTCTTTCTAATGATGCTTCAAGGCACAAGTACCCATGTCCCAAAGCCCACATCAGAGACTCACTGGGGATATAGAGGTCAGGAGCGTTGAGGTCTTTCCGTGGAGGCAGAGGCACATCATGACTGTATTGCATTTTCCAGTTCTAACAGTGGCAGGGGTCAGGTAAGCAGGAGAAGGGGAAAACAAGAGGAGAAAGAGGTTGAGGTTTGAGGATCAGGTTATCTGAAAGTGGGGAGAGGTTTGCCAGCTCACCTGGTAGGAAGCTCACCTGATGTGTGTAGGGGAAGACCAACAGTCCTAGCTTCCTGGCTACATAGGCTGTGTCCACAGCAAAAAAATACTTGAGTTTGTTCACAGAGACAAAGCGGTGCAGCTGGAAGTAGAGAAAAGAGACTGTGGATGTGTTCTTAGAGGCTGCTTGGGGAAATCAAGTGGGAGCCTGTGACATCCCAACCCTAACCAGAAATCCTGTCACCCTTTCCCTGAGCACAGGTCACACCTCTTTGTGCACTATGTCCTTCCCTTGGGATGCTATGGAGCTGCCATAGGCCATAGCCATATTGGCCATTGGGTCTCCAAGTAGGTTGTTGACGTTGAAGGCTACATCAGCTCCTGAGGCTGGGTATCCACCTGGTTGGCTGGAATAGCCACCACTTGTATCATCGAAGAGTGGAGGAGGATCTGGAGCTGCCCGGGTCCTGTGCTTGGAACCTGCAGGTTTGGGAGTACCAAAGTAGGTAACAGAAATACTGAGCAAGAACCCAAACCATTGCCCCAGGATGAGAAGCTGTGCATAGGTCCTGGGACACCAAACAATGGTTGAGGAAAAGTCAGGATGCATTTTTAGAAAGATCTATCCTTTTGGAGCAATCGTTTACTACAAGCCTGTGGGGGATTAGGCGCACCTAGAAGTGGCTGTCCACTTGGGATTTCTGGGAAGTCTTGCAAGGGAGATGATCCCTGAATATTAGAGAGTGAACAGATGTTTGCTTGAGTACGATCACCGGAAAGACATCCCTTAACACAGGTAGAAAAGTCAACACTGGCTACTCAGAGTTCCTGAACAGTGGTCAGGAATGCTACCAGAGTTTAACAGAGAAGGAAGTTCTGGAGGCGCCGCCGGTTCAGGTAGGATAAGACTGGGGAATCTCAGTTGTCCTATCACCGCCTAATCTCAGGATTGGCCAGCAAGGGCGAAGTCCAGGACACGCTGTAGTGTGTCAGGGCAGGAACCCGAGAGACATTCCTCTCCCTGGACAGCAGTCACCGCAGGCCGTCTCCCTCCAGGCGAATGGGTCTCGCAGGGGATTTGGCACCCTGCTGCCAGGCCGCGCCCCGCCCTCCCCATTCCTCACGCACCGTGGCCTCCGTATCCCGAGTGATAAGCCATGGCCAAGACGATCGCTCTACCCAAGGGCTGGCTGCGCTGAGTCGGGTACAAACACTACTGAAACAGCTGCTTCTCTGGCTCAGAACTGACCGAAGTTCCCCGACAGCCAGACACGTCCCAGGGCTGGCCGATCGCAGCCGCCATGTACGGGGCGTCACAGTCCGCTCTCTACCATTGGCCTTTCGGAGGAGCCGGTTATTCCACCCCCCTCCCCACACACACACTCCCAATTGGCTACTAGTGTTCCTTAGTCCAATCGGATTTGGTTATATTCAACTTCCGATAGGTAGGGGGCGGAGCTATTCAAGACGGTCTCCGATTGAGTAGGAGGCTGGCTAATTCGAGGCACGACTAGCCAATAGGTGGGAAGGATTTGTAACAGTTCCGCGTCTGCGCCGAGGGGCGCTTGACGCTCCTTGCCACGACTACGCCGGTAGGAAGATGGAGCTCCGGATCGACACAGCTAGTCAGGATACAGAGCTGCCTCCGCCGCAACGCAGTCCAGGAGGAATTTGGCAGTCGGTCAAGCTCTGACCGATCCCTGCCCGCCCTCTTGTGCTCTCTTTCCTCCAATTCACTCAGTCCTGTAGCGGAGTGTGGTGGTGTTGCCCGCTCTAGGCGAGTGACAGCGCGGTCCAGAACCCTAAAACGCCGACTCCTCCTCCGTCCTCCCGCTCCTTTCCGAGAAGGTGCTGTCCGTCAGCTGGTGCTGAAAATACCATTTAGCGTCCGCCGCTCTCCTGTTCATCGGCGAGGGTCTCTGCTGGGAGGGTTTGGGATCACACTCAATACATCATGCGCGCGCGCGTGTACACACACGCACGCATGCACGCACGGGGCAGGGGACAGAAATTGAGACCCAGAAGATCCGAAATTCTGGAGATCTGGTGATATACATGGGGCAGGAATCCGCGCTGGGCCTTGTCCCATTGCTTTCTCCAGTGGTCCAGTGGATTTGGGAGACAGAAGTGTGCTGATCTGTCTCCTGAGGTGCAGTTGAAACTCCTTAGTCATCACCAGTCCTGGGATCTCTAAGTGAGGCCCTTAATTCACGCTCTTAGTCTCCCAGACTCTTTTCTTCCCACCCAGGTTGTAAGCACTCCCACCCTTACAGGAGACAGTCTTCAAGGATCCCTCTCTGGCAAACATTGTTCTCCAGAGAGCATGACACGCCCTCTGATCCTTGCAGTTGATTAGCTACTTAAGTGTTCAGTTCAGTTACATAAGGTGAGACCTTCATGCTCCCCAAACTTAGCCCATGAGGGCCTAACTGCTGCTTTTGCTCCTCCACCTGGGATGCCCATTCCCATCTTATCAGTTTTTCCAGAGCCTTTAAGAGTCACATTAGCCTTCGTGTGAGATGGCTCAGCAGACTGCCAATCCCGAGGACCTAAGTTCAATTCCCAGACCCTACATAGTGGAAGAAGAGAATCCACTCCCGAAGGTCATTCTCCGACTTGCACTGTGCTTAAAGTGCACTGCTTCACATACGTCCCACCCAGAGAGAGATACACAAAATAAAATTAAAATGTGGTTACATTTTAAATGGCGGTCAGTTTAGCTCTTACAGAGGGACAAAGCTCTTACAGAGGCCAGGGTCAGGCCTCTGGCCCTCCCATCTTTAGCCAGACTTTTCCCTGGATAACTTCTATGAGGACAAGGACTTTGTCATTCTCCACATCTATCTATGTCCTCCTAGTGTCCAAGCACACTAATTACACATAGAAGCTAGCCAGCAAATATCTGTGCTCACTAAGCAAGTAAACAAATGGGGCAGTTGGAGAGATGGCTCACCAGTTAAGAGTACTGTTTGCCTGGGTTGCATTCCCATCATCCCGTGGCGGCTCACAGTCATCTTTAACTCCAGCTCCAGGAGATCCAACAATCTCTTTTGGCCTGTGTGGGCACTGCATTCATGTGGTACACAAACATACATAAAGGCAAAACACCCATACAGGCAAAATAACAATTTAAAAAATAAACACAAAATAAATAACTAAACAAATAATAAATCGGGATGATGGTGGCACATGCCTTTAATCCCAGCACTCAGGAGGCAGAGGAAATTATGCCTCTGAGTTTGAGACCAGCCTGATCTACAGTGCGAGTTCCAGGACAGCTAGGGCTACACAGAGAAACAAAGTCTCAAAAAAAACCAAAAATAGGGGCTGGAGAGATGGCTCAGAGGTTAAGAGCATTGCCTGCTCTTCCAAAGGTTCTGAGTTCAATTCCCAGAAACCACATGGTGGCTCACAACCATCTGTAATAAGGTCTGGTGCCCTCTTCTGGCCTGCAGGCATACACGCAGACAGAATATTGTATACATAATAAATAAATAAATATTTTTAAAAAAAAAAAACAAAAATAATAAATAAAAAGCACAAAACAGTCCTTTATATCCTTTACACCATCTTCTAATGTTCAAACAATCATGGAGTTACCCTTTGTTCAAACACACAATGAAGAGCCCACCTAGCTTACAGCTCCCTCTGCCCTAACCATTAATTATCTAGATTGGGGGCAAGGTCCAGACCCAAGCCTGAGTGTGAGGAACCCAGCCCCCTGACGGCGAAGGAGGAGTACTGGGGCCTTATGCATCTGGGAAATGGCTGTCCCATTCAGGGCAGAATCTATTCCCCTGCCTGATCTGAGAAGGCTAGTGATTTTAATCCAACACTTTTCCATCTCCATTTCTCAGATAGAAAAGCTGAGTTTAGGGGTGAAACATGCTGGTCAAAGATCATGCATCTTAGAGTTCCTGGTGCCCTAGCTCCAGCCCTCCAGCTGTAAGCAGAGTTCAGCGAATGAAACTAATCTTTCCCTTCTGGGTATTAACAAGCAAAGCTTCTGGGGTGGAGTCTGGGTGGGCTTATAGCGCTGGGCCCATTCCCTGGAGAGGAGCCCGGTGGGCGCCCACCCACCTGCAGAATCACCCGCCTCATTACGCAGCTGGGGAGACTCGGGCACCATAGAGCAAGGACTCGCCCAAGGTCGCAAGTGCGAGCTCGGCCAGAGAAGCCAGGCGTCCGGCGGCCCAGATTGGGTTTCCCAGAGGCACGGGGCGCCCGCCGTGCCAGGCTCGGCCAGCGGCGCCGCCGGTGCCGCGGGGGCGGGGTCAGCGGAGGGCGGGGCGCCGGGCACCGCGGCCGCCAACGCCGCCGCGCTCGGGCTGTGCTCCGGCTGGGCTCGGCGCACTCCTCAGCGGCCGCCGAGCCTAGCGGACGCCCCTCGGGGTAGCGCCGCAGCCCTCCGCGCCCCACCGCTTATCATGCCCGGGGCCCGGGCCCGGCAGCCGGAGCAACCAGGACAACATGCCGGAGGGCGAAGGTGGCGACTGCGGGGAGGTGCCCGCACTCATTCCGGACAGCGAGCCGCTGCGGGAGGAGGTACAGGCGGCGTGTGGTGGGGACCGAGCCAGGGCTGGAGAGAGGTGAAGGGGACAAGTGGAGGGGCGAACCCCAGAGAGGCATTGAGGAGGAAAGTCCCGAAGCCCCTCCAGCAATGACGTCATTGGGGAGACAGCGTTCTGGCTGGGGTCGTGGTTTCGGGGTCCGCGTGGGTCAGGACAGGAATGGTTGAGCAGGAATGTAAGGGAAACCTGGGCCCTCGGCGCCCCCTCAACCATCCTCTCCGGCCCTGTGACGTCAGCGCCTGTGGCCCCCAAGCGTCCCTGTTCCAGAGCGCAGCCTGGGATGCTGTCCCCGACTGCCAGGGCCTTGGGGTCAGGGCCCCAGTCCTGCCCGGTTGCTCACGAGGTGTCGGGCGGTGCCTGCAATGCAGCAGCTGTAGCACGGACTGGGGGTGGGGGAGGGAAGAGGGGAAGAGAAGGGAGCGGCTGCTGATACCCTTCTTTCCCCCACCCCCAGGTGAGGACTGAGGGCTGACTCCAGTGGTTGAGATCCCCAGAGCCCCTCCTCGGCTCTAGCCAGGAGGATGTGCCAAGGGTAGGATGGATAGGTGGTAGTGTGGAAAGCAGGGTGGTGAGCGGTCTGCGTGTGTGAGTGGATGCTTGTGTGTGTGGTGTGTGTGAGATAGAATTCCGATTGTGTGTTCCCTGTATCTCCAGTAGGGACATATGTACCCTGTAGTCAGGTGAGGCTCTGGTGGGTTCCTTGGCTTGGGTCTTCACCCAAGAGTGTGGGTGTGTATGATTTCATGCTGTGCCTCTTTAGTGTGTGGCTAAGTGTGGGCTGTGGGATGTCAGGTTGCTATAGGGTGGGGTAGATGTGCACTGTGGTCAGGTGAGGGTCTTATGTGTCTGGATGACTGTGTGTAATATGTACGGACACATGTGTCCTGTGGTGAAGTGGTGGCGTGTCTGAGTATACCTTGCTATGGCCATGAGGCTTGTGCTCTGAAAACAGGTGAGGCTCTGTTGTTGCTTGTATGAGGGATGCTGTTCCTTTGCAGTGGGTGGGTCTGTGATGAGCATGTGTTGGGGGTGTGGGTGAGTGGGTGTGTGCATCTGGCTGGTACAGGTCTAGGTGGCAGAATGCACCTATAAATTTGATACAAATGGGAGCAGGCTGCCCTGGATGGGACTGAGGGCAGTCCCTTCTCCTGTTAGACCTCTCAAGGCATGGTGGGATTGAGTAGGTGACATCTGCACCTTCCACCTGCTCTCTCCCAGTCTCCCTTCCTCTTTCCCTTCCCTTTCTATTAACACCAGAGCTGAGGTGGCCGGGCTGTCAGCCCTACCAGCCATGGAAGATGTGCCAAGCCTCTGGGTCAAGAAGTAGTCTGTTGTGTCCAGCGGCTTGTGTTCCATCTCTCCCTTCAGCACAGATAGGGAGTGGAGGGTGGCCCTCCATCTGCTCCCAGCCCTGAGACTCACCCCCCCCTGCATATGTATGTCTCTCTCACTTAACAGCCTCTCCCAAGTCTCCTGCCATCCCTAGTGGAACAAGGGACCAATGGGAGTCGCAGGGTAGCAGCAAAAGTGTTTATTCCCAGGGCTAGACCCTATGCTAGCAAATTCCCACATGTGATCTCTCTGAATCTTCAACAACCAGATGTATGAATGAGGAAACAGTGCTAAAGCAGAGTGGTCTGCCCAAGCCACTGAAGAGCTGGCACCCCAGAGCTGTATATAGCTGTCTAGCTGTCTCTATAGTCCGCCTCTCTCTCCCTCTCTCTCTCTCTCTCTCTCTCTCTCTCTCTCTCACACACACACACACACACACACACACACACAAACACACACTGCTCCCTGCCACATCAGCCCAACAGAATCCAAAATCCAGACCCAGAGAGGGTAAAAATGTGGCCAAATGCACACAGCAAATTAGAAACAGAGCAGGAACTACCAGAAGTCATATTTCTCAGTAGTCACGGGGAGGGTGAAGTTGTTTCTTCTCCATTGTGCTCTTAGGGGGGGGGAGGGGTTAGAGAATTTCCTGACTGAGAGACAGCAGGGCACAGAGGGAGGCAGGCTCTAAGCAGATAGACAAGGTTTGCTACTGTGAGGCTTGCAGAATAGCTCAATCACTAGAAGCCTCAGTTTCTTCTATGAAGTGGGTCCTAGGGTACCACCTCCTTCACAGCAGTGGTCCCCACTGACATGTGCCTCTCCTTCTCTGCCCACCCTGCAGCAGCGGCCCCTGAAGCAGTCCCTGGGAGGCTCTCTGTGTCGAGAGTCTCACTGGAAGTGCCTGCTCCTCACACTGCTCATCCATGCCTGTGGGGCTGTGGTGGCCTGGTGTCGCCTGGCCACTGTGCCCCGCCTGGTCCTGGGGCCTGAGGCAGCCTTGGCTCGTGGGGCTGGCGGTCCACCGCCCACCTACCCAGCCAGTCCCTGCTCTGATGGCTACCTGTACATCCCATTGGCCTTCGTCTCCCTCCTCTACCTCCTCTACCTGGCAGAGTGCTGGCACTGTCATGTCCGGTCATGCCAGGCACCTCGCACCGATGCCAACACCGTGCTTGCCCTGATCCACCGGCTGCAGCAGGCTCCGCCCTGTGTCTGGTGGAAGGCCACCAGCTACCACTATGTGCGCCGCACACGCCAGATCACCCGCTACCGCAATGGGGATGCCTACACCACCACACAGGTCTACCATGAAAGGGCAGACAGTCGCACAGCTCGGGGTGAGTTCGACTACACTGCACATGGTGTCCGTGATGTCTCCAAGGAGCTTGTGGGCCTGGCAGACCACGCAGCCACACGGCTGCGTTTCACCAAGTGCTTCAGCTTCGGCAGTGCTGAGGCCGAGGCCTCATACCTCACGCAGAGGGCTCGCTTCTTCAGTGCCAATGAGGGCCTGGATGACTACCTGGAGGCCCGCGAGGGCATGCATCTGAAGGACGTGGACTTTCGTGAGTCCCTCATGGTCTTCGCAGACCCCCGCAGCCCACCCTGGTATGCCCGAGCCTGGGTCTTCTGGCTGGTGTCCGCGGCCACACTGTCCTGGCCACTGCGCGTGGTGGCAGCCTATGGGACAGCCCACGTACACTACCAGGTGGAGAAGCTTTTCGGTGCCAGCTCACCGCCCCCAGGGGCTGTGCCCAGCGGGCCACCACTCTCTCGAGTGGCCACCGTGGACTTCACAGAGCTTGAGTGGCACATCTGCTCCAATCGGCAACTGGTGCCCAGCTACTCGGAGGCTGTAGTCATGGGTGCCAGCTCCGGGGCCTACCTGAGAGGCTGCCAGCGCTGCCGCCGCTCGGTCAGCAGCAACTCCCTGCCTCCTGCCCGGCCCAGTGGGCCTCGCCTGCCCTTCAGCCGCAGTCGCCTCTCACTGGGTGCTGGGGGCCGGGCCACCCCAGGAGTCTTCCGCAGCTTGAGTGGAGGTCCCTTGGGACGCAGAGGAGAGGACACTGAGCCTCTGGAAAGTCCTCCATGCTATGAGGATGCCCTTTATTTCCCGGTGCTCATTGTGCACGGGGACAGCGGCTGCCGGGGAGATGGGCAGGGTGCACTCTGAGATACTCGCCCCTACAGCCCCAGAACACCCCTCTCTCCTCACCATCTCACCATGGGCTCGGATGTCTGAATAATTCTCAAAAACAGGAAAGAGAGCAGATAGCCGTGCACAAGGGGCGGGAGTGGGGTGGGATCCTTAGACTAAAATGCAGTTTCTTGTGGTCCTTTGAGGGGAAGTCAATGCCACCTAAGTTGAGTCTGTGATCTGTCCCCAGCATGGCTCCCCCAACCATCACCATGCTCTCCTGTAATAGCAGATGATGCTGGGCAGGGAGAGAGGCATCCAGAAAGACTGGGATGGGGAGGAGACCTGGGCGAAGCTGCCTGCCTCTCTGCCATGGCTGAGCTACATGGGGAGCCTTCCAGCAATATAGAAGCACAAACTGGTGGCCTGGGGCCATGTCCAGCAGGGATGGCTGTCCTGAAGCTGGACAGCTGGCTGTGGCCACCCTACAGCTTGGTCCCCTGCCCACCAGAGTTCTCTTCCTCCTCTGCTGCATCCCTCTCAACTGCCCTCCAGCCTCTGCTCAGGGCAAGTGCCCTTTTTGTTCCCAGGCCCTACGGTGCAGTTCCTTCACAAAGCCCAGTTCTCAGAGCACAGACTTACCCTCTTGCCCCCACCTTGGTCTCCTGATTCTTGCTGCACCTTCACCACATCCTGCTTCCCTTGTGATCCAGGGTTCCCAATTCCAAGCTTCATCACAGCCAGTCCCAGCATCCTAAAATCCATACCTGTCTCTGTCAGCCACACAATACCCTAGCCTTGTCTCCACCAATCCCCCAGGTTTCTCTGCTCTTCACCTTCTAAGTGATCCACAGGATGTAGAACCATAGGGCATCTGAGGGGCTCTGCCCTGGACACAGCCTTTTGGACGATGCCTTTGCCTTGTCTTGAAAGTCCCTGCTTCTTCCATCCATGGAGCCTGTCCTGGGGACACCATCCCTCCCTAGGGAGAACAGAATAGTCCCTTTCCTTCCAACTGGGGATTCCACCCCCTCTCAGGGGCTGGTGGGGTGGGGGGAGACAGAGAACATTAAATAAAGTTATGAAACAGGAAAACAGGAAAGGTTTCCCACGTGCATTCCTGGGTGATGGGTCCAAGGCCACCACTGCAAGGCCATTGGGCTACACTGAGTCAGGTACAATGGTGGATTCAGGGAGGAGACCCAGAGTTGCTTCTACCATTCAGATAAACAGAGTGGGAACCTTCCTGCCTCACCCAGCGCCTCTGAGACTCGGCTTTGAGATGTCCTGAGTAGCTAACTGCACTCAACCCCAATATTAGAAACTGATTACATCTTATGAATTGTCCCAAATGACTCCTCTTCCAGCCAGGTGGCAAATGCAAATCTGCTGGGCATGCAGAGGTCTAAGGAAGTGAGGTCTAGTTCCCACTGTGGGGAGAAATACAGTTCCTTTGGTGGCTCCTGATCAGTCTGGGGCAGTGGATGCTGAGCAAGTTGGGGGACACAAAGCTGGAACCAGGGCAAGCCAGATTGGGATCTAAAGAAAGAGAATAAAGGACAAAGGAAGGGCCTCAGCGCCAGAAAGCGTCTAGGCAAAGTAACATTGTATGTACAGTTGTTTGGGACATCTACTGCGCAGGAGTGCTGGGCTCGGGGAGAAGCAGAAGTGCAGTCAGTTCCCCAGAACCTAGCACTGGGTAGCATGGGGAAAGTAGAAGCAAAGATCCATGGCTCTAAACCAAACACCAGAATCTGTTTTGAAACTGGGGCAAACTGGAGCCATGGCGAGTGGCTGAGAAGGGGAGAGGCAAGGCTCTACATGAAGAGCTTAGCCAAAGTCCTGCTACATGGAATGGGAGTGTAGCTCAGTGGGTGGAGTGCTTGCCTAGCATGCAAGAGGCTCTGAGTTCCAGCCCCAAAACTGAATAGCAAGTGTGATCCTGTGGGCCTATCATCCAGTGTTCAGAAGGTAGAGGCAGAAGGGTTGGAAGTCCAAGGTCATCCTCAGCTACGTGTGGAGTTCAAGATCAGCCTGAGATACCTGAGACTCTATATAATAAACAAACAGCTGAAGTAGAAAACCTTACAGTATCTAAACCTTCAAGAAGGCTTCCCAGGGGAGGCTCTGTCCTCTATCATTCTCCGCTGATACCACAGCCACCAGATACCCACTGGCTGGCTCTTCTCTCTTCCTCAATAGTATAAGTCCAATTGTACTTTAGATGGCAATGATCCAACCAAAATACATGTCTATCCTCCTTGCATATGCGGTATGACATGATTCTAAGACATAAACGAGGAGTGAGAAGGGACTTCCAAAGATGCCCTTTGGAACAGACCATACTGGAAAAGGCTGTTGTTGTCTTTTTTGCTTCATCCTGCATTCACATCAGAATGCATAGGTGAGGGTTGATACTTGAGCAGTTGCCTTGGATCTGGAAGTGACCTTGAAAATTGCAGCCACTTGCAGAGAATAGTAAAGTCAAGTAAAAGATCCTGGGTTTCTACTGGCACAAATAGGGTTCCCAAATCCAATGAAAAAGGAGCAAAATGTTAGTTTAAGTCACTATTTTCCCCTTATTTCTATTACCAACAGCCTTTGTTAATTACCTGGCTTTAAGAAACTGTGATCCTTGCCCTCTTTTCTGGCTGCTGTGGGTCAAGAATTCAGTCAAGGTACAATGAAGACTCGCTCTCTCTGCCTACATAGAAGACTTCCTCTGGAGGACTCGGAGTCAATCTGAGTTGCTCTGAGGTTCCATCATGCACAGGTCTGACAAAGGGGTCAAGGGATCAGCTAAAGTTGTTGGTTAGACCAGCCTCTCAAGGTCTCCTGTTTTGCCTGGGCCTCCCCACTGAGTGGAGACTTACACCGTCCAGTGTAAGTATACTCCTAATGCTATAAATCATCCAGTCTGTGATGTTCAGTTATAGCAACATAAAACAAATCAAACAAATCAGTCCAACTGGGTGATGGTGGCGCATGCCTTTAATCCCAGCACTCAGGAGGCAAAGGCAGGTGGATCTCTGAGTTTGAAGCCAGCCTGGTCTACAGAGTGAGTTCCAGGACAGCCAAGGCTACATAGAGAAATTTGTCTCAAAAAACAAACAAACAAAACAAAGCAAAATTCAACTTGTCTGTTTCCCCATAGAACCTGGGAACACAATGGTAGGAGTACCAGGGCAGTGTTCTGAGAGCCTCTCAGCAGCACAGTAGGATGGACAACAAACCCACATCTTCAGCCTGGCCCTCTGTCTAGAGTCGCAGATGCCAGTGTCCACGTGTCTTGGGAAATCCAGGGATTACCTCTCAACCCTTCGAACTCAGCATTGGCAAACAGGCTGTCTGAGTCAGCCCTCATGATTCAAGTGCATTCCACTTAGGCCTCATCACCTCTCAGCACGGCTAGGCTGTAAATCAAAATTCGGCATGTGTTAGGGAAGCCACAGCACTAACCATGATACCTCACTAGAATGGCTCCCTAAGCTCCCACCTCAATAAATGACATCGCCCAGGGGGATAAGTCAAAACTCAGAAGTCAAGGCTGGAGTGGTGGCTCAGTGGTTATCAGCACTTACCAAGTTTGACTCTCAGCGCTCATAGCCAGTGAGCGACTCATAATCACCTATAACTCCAATTTCTGGGGCTATGACTCCCGTCTTCTGCCCCCAGTCATACTGCATTCATGTGAATCAGCCCACACAGAGTCATACATGTAACATACATATAATTAAAAGCTAAATATCTTTTGAAAATGTTGGGCGGTGGTGGCACAGGGCAGATCTCTGAGTTCGATGCCAGCCTGGTCTACAGACCAAGTTCCAGGACTACACAGAGAAACCGTGTCTCAAAAAAAAAAAAAAGAACAAAACCATAAACAAAACCCTCAGAAGTCTTCATCAGCTCCTCCTTCACATTCAGTCCATCCCTGGGTCCTGCTCAGATCTGCATGCTCACTCCTCTCAGCCCAGTTCCACCACTACTTATGGTCAGGCCAGAGTTTCTGTTGTCTCTTGTGCTGGCTAGTTTTATGTCAACATGAGTCATTTTGGAAATCTCAATTGAGACTATGCCCCCACCAGATGTCTATAGTACATTTTCTTGCTTAATGATTGACATGGGAGGGCCCAGCTCACAGGGGGCAGTGCCACCCCTGGCTGATGGTCCTGGGTGCTGTAAGAAAGCAGGCTGAGAACACCAAGGGGAGCAAGCCAGTAAGCAGCAGCCCTCCAGACCTCTGCTTCAGTTCCCACCTCGAGGTTTCTGCCCTGCTTGAGTTCCTGGCAAAGTGGGACCTGAGAGCTGTAAGCTGAAATAAACCCTCTCCCTCCCCAACCTGCTTTGGTCAAGGCATCTTCATCACAGGAACAGAAGCCCTGATTAGAACACCCAGCAGTGCCCTGACTGGTCTTACTTTATGAATTCTTGCTGCTCTCTTCTCAGGCCCCCTTTGTGTCCTGATCTCTGGGGAAGTCTGATCATGACAGGGTTTCAAGAAAAACTGAATACGGTCAACAAGACAAAACGACAGCCTACAGAATGGGAAAAGATCTTCACTAACCCCACATCAGACAGAGGGCTGATCTCCAAAATATACAAAGAACTCAAGAAATTGAACACCAAAAGATCACATAATCCAATAAAAAAATGGAGCACAGACCTAAACAGAGAACTCTCAACAGAGGAATCTAAACTGGCTGAAAGACACTTAAGGAAATGCTCAACATCCTTAGTCATCAGAGAAATGCAAATCAAAACAACTCTGAGATTCCATCTTACACCTGGAAGAATGGCCAAGAACAAAAACACTGATGACAACTTATGCTGGAGAGATTGTGGGGAAAAGGGAACACTTCTGCATTGCTGGTGGGAATACAAGCTGGTACAACCCCTTTGGATGTCAGTGTGGTGATTTCTCAGAAAATTAGGAAACAACCTTCCTCAAGACCCATTAATACCACTTTTGGGTATATATCCAAAGGATGCTCAATCGTGCCACAAGGACATGTGCTCAACTATGTTCATAGCAGCATTGTTTGTCATAGCCAGAATCTGGAAACAACCTAAATGCTCCTCGATCGAAGAATGGATAG